>CM040242.1:249393346-249451397 GCA_022545495.1 Chrysanthemum lavandulifolium
GTAGTTGAGGATCGTCGAGAGGTTTTGTACAATGGGTATACCGTTCTTTTCACAAGGATAGTACAAGCTTAAGTAACCGATCAGGAGATTTTACTTCTTTCTCAAGTTCGTCATATTGGGTTATCTTCATGTGGTTACTACAGACAGTAGTTGAATTTTGATACGGGGGTTGAAATGGGTTAGACAATTTCAAATGGTATTGTTCATCGACATCTTCTCACGAGTTGATATGATTTATGATAGAATGCTTCGATTAATGCTTCATGTACACTATTGTATCTTTGATTCCGATAAATCGTAACCATTAGGGAGAGAAATGTGTACATTATGGGTGATTTGATATGAAAGGTGGCGGAATGCATTTGGTGAGATGAAGATGTTGATATCTTATTCCCGAATGGAAAATCTTGAAGAAGGTCAGTCGTGATCTTTCTACATTTTATAACTGCGTGTTAGAAGAATAAAGGCGGTTCTAATTTAATTATCAAAAGACTTCTTGAATTGAAATTCATCGAGAAGGTTGTCGGTTTGAGAGAGCACTAATAGGGGAGAGCAAAAGGTCGATTTAATCCTAATTAGATTTGCTCATATTGTTCTTCGCAAGTAAAGAGATGGCAGTTGAGAAGATTCATGAAGTTTGAAGACTATGAAGACACTCTTGGAGCTACTGCGCTTATGTGTTGCATTTGATTTTGCTTCAGGGAACATTGTAAGCAACTCCGTATGACATCACTTGGGAGAGATTGTTAGCCTCGCTAAAGTGAAGTCATTCACGGAATTGCATGGTTTCTTCTTTACTCATTCACAAGGACTAATTTAGTCAATAGTGCTAAGTTAGGCTTGTTGAGTATAATACCCCTCTAGTCCCAACTAGGAGGGTAGGAAGTTCATATTTTGTAAAAAGTGTGTGTGGTTTCTTCTTTCTCTCTAGAAACACACACATCTTCCCTTTCTATCTAATACAATAACCATGTCTTTCATTCTTTGAGCTTCCCGACCCCCGACCACATGAATCACTAGTTTTATCGGTCCTACATATATATATATATAAATCGGTCTTTTCTCGAGAAAGTATCCCTCCGTTTGAATATACTTTCTGAGTTTATGATTATATTTAGACTTCCATGGATTATGTCATGGAATTATAAAAACAAGATGCGAAGGAGTTTCTCCTCTCTTTTGGTAAGGAATTCGGTGTAAGATGGTGGAGTCACGGTTCAAGATCAAGCGGATGAAAAAACGATACAAATTATGATAACAATTTGGTCAGTTCACCAAGCTCAAGTCCTTCTATTCCGACAAGTCTTATCTGAGATGAAGATGCAATCAAAAGAATTCAAGAATGTAAATCAAAGAAGAGATTCGAGAAGATTTTAGATGAAGTTCGTAAATCCAACACCAAGTGAAGAATTATATCAAGATTCTCGAGATCCATATGAAGATGAGGGTTTTGAATTCCTAAGTTAAATTGTTATATTCAAGTTTTATATTTTATATCAAAATGTAACATAAGCGTGTTGAGTCTTTATATTTAAGTAAAATATATTAAAGTAAGGTAAGAATCATTAATCATCCATTATCACATGAAGACTTTATAAAGGTTTGAAGAAAGGATAAGCAGCGTTTATAATTGAAGAAGATGGCCGACAAACTTTATAATTGAAGATGGTGTAGCTCCTTCGTTTATAATTGAAGAAGATGGCCGACAAACTTCTATAATTGAAGATGGTGTAGCCCTACGTTTCTTATAATTAAAGATGGTGCGGCCCTTTTTGACAACTTATCGGATACCAACAAGAAACTTTATAAAAAGTTTAAAAGTAATCTATGATTGAAGATATTAGGCATTTGTAAGTCATCGACAATAATAGAGATAGATAACCGGTATTTAGCGATCGAATCGCGAAGAATGTTACCAGAAGTTCAAGTATAAAGGAGAAGACTCTCATAGTTAAAGGACAAGCTTCATTTTATGAAGAAAAAAGAATCAATTATATTATCCACCGCTCAATGTTCCAAAACCTTAGATTTCCAAATTTGTATATTTCAAGTTCTTCTATATTTGAAATATCTCATGTAAACTCGAATCTCCTTGTAATAATTCGGAAACAAATAATAAAGGTATCATTTATAATCTTTGATATGTTTAAATTATCAATTATAGTTGAAATTTTTTGATTATAAGTGAAATATTCTTTTTCATATTATAGTTTTTATATTACATGGATTTATTTTATTATTATGTTTAATTAATAAATTAATAACCTTATTTAAATTCAATTGTCTTTAATTTAAGACAATTAATGATCGATCAATTTGGTATCGAGCCAAGTGCTCTTTTTTAGGAGGTAATGGTATTGAATCTATGAATTATGACTATTAAAATTATTCCGATGAGCGGCGTAGAATAAGTTGTATATTAAATGAATACATAATTGCGTTGGTAAGCCACATCGATCGATCGGTTGGAATTAGTAGCAACATTGGGAGTAAGGCTGCCGTACCACGGCGATATGGGGTGTTCGGGAGATTCATGTATTCGGTAATATAAACCTACTCTATTGAAATCTATGGAAAAATTTTAATAATCATTATGAATAAGATTTCAAGATTATTACTAAATCAAAAGGTAGTATTTCTTCGATATTGATAATGAACATGATCTATCTAATGCAGAAGTATCAATAGCTAATATAGAAACTAGTTTACATAAGCGGAATATACCTAGAGTAGAAATTAAGACTTTATATAAACAAGGTTCTTTTGATTGGTTTCAAAGTTATTCCATTAAAACTACAGAAAAAACTATACCCTTATTAAAAACCAACAAGAAATAAATTTATTCTCTTCAAAGTCATACATGAACATAGAAAAATTGTAAATTTTACATATAGGAATGGTTCAGTAGCAATAAAACCTATGACAAGATTAGGAATTAATGCTCAATATGTGTTGTATTAAGAGATGCTAGATTAACAAATTTTAATCAATCATTATTAGCTTTAGGAGAATCTAATATATGTAATGGTCCAATATATTTTCAAGCTTATCACGATTATCTGATATCCTTATTTGATAAAATATATTAGATGTATTAACTCTAAATTCAGTTAAAAGAAATTGAAATAAAAGAAGGATCCGATCCATTAGTTTTAATATATAGAGTATATTATAAAACTATGACCACTACTATAGAACCAAAATATAAAAAGAAAATCGAGTTAATGAAACTTTGCTTATAGAATCTAATTTTCAAAACTCAAATATAAGCATTCCAAAATGATAAAATGGGATGAAATTATTAAGAATCAAACGTGGAATTTTAAAGAAATAATTGAACCAAAGCCTTTAGAAATGAATACTCAAGTAAATAATATTATAGATCACTCTAATGAAATATTGATATAATTTTGACAATAACAAAATAAGTTCGACTAGACATTAGGTTCATATTCCATCTACATATAATAATATTTGAATTTGAGAAGAACACAATCTAAGAAAATGAAAGGAGTAGATTTTAGTGCATATGTTCCTAAACCTTTATATGAAGCGATAATATAAATGATGATTTTAGCGATATTAGTGATCAACCAACTAAATCGAAGTCGAATATTATAGAAAACTATGAGTGATCACAATTACAATTCAAAAATAATAAAAACCAAGAATATATTAATCATTTAAACAACCTATATAAACAAGAAAGATCTATAAGGTTAGAAATAAATTACGTTAAAATATGATTAAACAGGGGAGCAAAATATGTAAATTTAAAAGTATTCAGAAGATATCAAGTATATGATATTGATCGGTATTAAAATTTACAAGATCAACTAAAAATAAATCAAAGTATGATAAGAGTTGTAAGATCAAAATTAATTATTTCTTAAAATAAAGATGAGCTTATATCAATATGAACTTAAAAACAAATCGTGCATTATCAAGAATCTATTTTAAGAAATAATAAATCAATAAAAGTATTTAAAGAAGAATTATTTACTGGGAGAATATATTAGTAAAAAGGCACATAAAGATATGATAGTAAGTTTAGTTTACAAAATCTTCACTTAAAAGAAAAACTTGAACAATTAAAAAGACTAATTCATTAAAATGGAAGAGATAAATAATATTCCTTTTAAAATGGAAATAAAATTTACGAAAGATGAAATGTTTAATAATTATAATAATGAAAAATTAATATGGTATTATTTAAAAATATGATGAAAGAAAAAGAATGTTACATAATTTAGAATGGCAATCATATATTATTGATAATGAAGTAAACATTCCCTTTTACACGGTTTCATTTATACAATTATAGAACAAAATAGATTTCCTTTTATAGAAAAATAGAGGTTTCTGGATGATATTAATAAAAGTATATTACGATCCAAAATCAAATAATCAATAATAAGTCAACATCCTCCATGCAAAATGTTATAATTAAAAGATAATGAAGAATATATAGGACAACCTTTAGCTAAGCATAATAATGACGATAAAAATCATTATCAACAATAATATATCAAAATATTTATACAAATGAGATGTTAAATACTATAGGACAACTGCTGACCGAATGGAAAACAACAAAGAAGCAAATATGTCTAAAGCTAGTACATCTAAAGAAAATATAAATATTGAAGAAAATCCTTTATTTATACCATATAATATAGATACAACTATTAATTTGAAACAAGATTCTATATTAAGAGAAATTGAAAATAAATTAGCAAATTTAAATATATCTAATGAAAAATAAATGTTATTAACAAAAGTGATCTAGAAGATAATATATCGAATTAGAAGAACAATTTGATTTTAAAATAAATAAAATAAAAACAATTTTTATACACCAAAACCGAAACACGAAATTATTATCCGGACCTACACACACGGATCTACAATATGAAGAACGTCATACTTTAGTACAATCTAGATATGATGGAAGTATATATGAATGGAATATAGATGGATGTTCGAATATCAAATTATAAACCTTTACAAGAAATGACTAAGGCATCTAATGCTTACAAATCACATAATAAAGATGATGAACAAAGAGTTTTTAAATCATTGATAAGTGGATTTACAGGAGGTCTAAAAGGATGGTGGGATACGTATGTTTCAGAAGAAGAAAAACAAATAATTTATAATGCTAAGAAAACTATTATAAAAATAGAAAATAATCAACAAATCTCTACAGAAATGAATGATTCAGTTAGTACTTTAATTTTTGCTATTCTTAAGAATTTTGTAGGAAATCTATCAACATCAAGATAGAAGTCTTGCTATTTTATTAAATCTAAATTGTAGAAAATTACAAGATTTTAGATGGTATAAAGATGTATTTTATCAAAAGTAATGCTTAGGTCCGATTGTAGAGAAGCATATTGGAAAGAAAGATTTATTGCGGATTACCTAAATTATTTGCGAGAAAGAATAAGAAATAAATTAAATAATGAATTTAGTAATTCTATACCATACAAAGAACTAACTTATGGAGAAATTATAAATTATGTTAATCAAGAAGGTTTAGCTATATGCTTAGATTTGAAATTAAAAGCTAAAATTAAAAGAGAAGGTATTAATAATAGAAATGAACTAGGAAACTTTTGTGAGCAATATGGATATGAACCTTTAAAATTGTCATCATCCAGTAATAAAAAATACAAAAAAGAAAAAAGATATAAAAGGTTTGAAAAAACTAAAAGAAATTATATACAAGATAATAATAAAGAGAAGCACAATAAATATAAAAATAAGAGAAAGAAGTATAGGTGTCGTTTGTTTTTTCGGTGTTACATCTTCATCTCATAAACCATGTCTGCAGGAAGAAGAGGTACATTTAAACTCTTCATCCGCAGAAGAAGACCGTTTGTTTTTGCTATTGAAACTTCTTTCATTTTTCCTCTTATGTCTTGCATTGGTGTGAGGAAAGAAGTGGAAAAAGACCTAAATTATATGCGCATTGGTGAAGAGGAAAGAAGTGATTCTAACCTCTATGTCCGAAAAAAACAAGCGGTCTTCAAGCATAATGTCTGCGCTACCGAGACATAAGAGGAAAGAAGAGCTTTTTGAAAAAAAACAAACAAAGCCTACTATAATAAAGATACAATTAGATGTTTTAAATGTGGAAAACCTTGTCATATATCTAAAAATTGTTATACTAAAAAGAAAATAAATGAATTAAATATACCAGAAGAATACAAAGAACAAGTCCTTAAAATGTTGATAAATGAAGAAACCAGTGAATCTAGTATATCTGATTATGAAGAAGACGATTTAAATATAGTAGAAAACGAATCAAGTAGTAATGATGAATCAGAAGAATGTGAATGTTTAGGTAATTGTGTTTGTGAATATAAAATAAATGCTATAACTAATGATAGCGAAGAAATTAAAATATTAATAGAGTTAATGGAAAAAATAGAAGACAAAGAAGTAAAAAGAATATATCTAGACAAATTAAAAGAAAAGATAAAAGAAAACAATACTATAGAAGAAACACAAGATTATAATCTTATGGAAATATTTAAAAGATTCAATGAAAAACCCAAACCTATAACAATTCCAGAACTACAAGAAGAAATTTTTCTCCTCGAATAAATTCGATTTCAAAATCAAAATTACTTAGAATAGCTTGCCATCTAGCAAAAACTTGTTTCGAAATAATATTTTTAATATCTTTTTCTAAAATATATTTTGCAGACTGGCAATCAATTCTTAATAGAAAAGGTTTCATATATAAATCATCTTCAAATTTTTTAATATTTAAAACAATACTTAAAATTTCCTTTTTAACCGTAGAATAGTTTTTCTGTGTATCATTCCAAGAACCTGGAAAATATCTAACTAATTGTTCTGATTTATTATCTTTTAGTTTTTGTTTTAATATTCCTCCATATCCTAAATCACTATCATCTGTTTCTACTATAAGATTGGCTTCTGGATGTGGTAAATTTAAACATGGTAGATATTTAATTTTTTCTTTAATATGCCTAACAATATTAGTATGTTCTTAGATCCATGGTTTAGGATTCTTTTTAATCATCATATAGGGTTTACATATAATTCCTAAGTCTTTAAAGAAATCATGAATATAGTTTAGACATCCTAAAATCCTTGTAATTGTTTTTTATCTTTAATTTCATCGAAATTTGTTAGAGAATTCTAAACTTCTATCTATAGGCTTTATAGTACCTTGAATTATATCATGACCTAAAATCTTATCTTTGTTTGAAATAAGCTTATTTTTCGTAGGAGAGACACTAAACCATTATTATATATTATAGTATAAAATATGTTTAAATGTTTAAAATGTTGATCTATATCTTTGAAAATATTAATATATCATCAATATAAACTATAGCAAAATTACTTATAGGATTTATTATATCATTCATAACATTTTGAAATTGGAAGGAGCATTTTTAATCCAAAAGGCATAACATTCCATTCATAGTGAATCAATGACACTTTCATAAATAGGTTTAGGAATAGTATTTCTAAAAGTGTAGATATATTTCAAGACTCTCAAGACCCATCTGAAGATTTTGATTTAAATTAAATACTATATTAAATGTAAAAGTTTAGTCTATATTCAAAGTTAGGTGGCTAGAATCAATAATTTAAGTTAGGCAAAGAAAAGACGTAAAAGACAAAAGAAAATGTAGCTATAATTGATTAAGTTAGGCGACCCTACAGGAGAAAAAGTAAAGACGGCTATAATTGAAGACGAGAGCGACAAAATTTGAAGACATCTATAATTGAAGATTGAAGACATCTATAATTGAAGACGCTAATAATTGAAGGCTTATCTCAATGTTTACCGCCAGTTGCCAGTTTCCTACAGAAGATTTACGAAAGATTTCAGCTATAAAAGGAGGCTCGATTCTCATTCTTAAGCAGAGTTGAATAGAGAGTTCACTTATATGAAGAAAAAACCCTCAGTCATATTATCAACTACCCAATGTTCAAAGTCTTTAGATTTTCAAATTTGTATCTCTCCAGTACCTATTGTTCAGTCCGAGTCCTGTAATTCTCTTTCTATTGATCAAGATTTAATAAAAGGTATCTTTCTATAATTCCTCGATTATGTCCAGAATTTTGATTATTCTTGAAATTATTCTATTATACAATTTCTTAGCAATTTTATATATGTTTGAAATGATTTTAAAATTAGTTTCATATGTTAAATCATCTTCTATCTAAATTTAATTATTATAATTATTATTATTATTATTATTATTATTATCATCTAAACTAAAGTATTAGATATTAGCATCGATCCTATATATATGTATATAGATATATATATATATATATATATATATATATATATATATATATATATATATATATATACTTACATATATATATATATATATATATATATATATATATATATACATACATGTATATATATATATATATATATATATATATATATATATATATATATATACACCACATGTATATATATATATATATACATATATATATATACATATATATATATATATGTATATAGATATACATATATATGTATGTATATAATTGACCACCATTTTGTATGTATATATGTATATATATATATACATGTATGTATATGTATATATATATATATATATATATATATCTATTCAAATCTAAATCAAATCCAAATCATAATCCTAAACCTACCTACAAATAAACGGACCTAAAGACTATATTTCTTGTCTTTGATAGTAGCCAACATTAGGTGACTAAATTAACGTATATATATATGTGTGTGTGTGTATATATATATATATATATATATATATATATATATATATATATATATATATATATATATATATATATAACGTTAATTTAGTCACCTAATGTTGGCCACTATCAAAACAAGAAATATAGTCTTTAGGTCCGTTATTTAAGGAAAGTTTAGGATTATATTGAGTTGAACTAGATTTGGAATAGAATTAATATTTGAATTTAATGTAGGAAAGAGAAAAATATTTAAAATTATATTATATTTTTTAAAAATGATTCATATAAAATGTTAGAGGAGAGAGATAGAGAGAAAATGAAGTGGGTCCCATTTTTTATCTTAAAATCTACCACTCCCTCTACTTTAACACAGTGCTTATTATTTGGTATTTAGTTTAAACTCAAATACTACCAAACATTTAAAAATAAGGTGTGGGTCCACTTTTCTAACCCAAACCCAATCCAAACCCACAAACCAAACGGGCCTTAATCTCTTTTTGCAAAATGCACATAAATGAAGATGAAAATGTACAAGACTATACCAGCTGTAATCTTTAAATGAAATGAATGGGTGTACAAGCCTTTATTTTCTTGACCATCACGCGTGATTTGAAACTATTTGCAATATCTGGTAATTTTAAAAGACCTTATAGACCTAGCTTTAATATAATTGACCACCCATTTTTGTATGTATATTTGGACATTGAAATAAATGACTACACCAACCCCATGCAGGCATGCATCTATTTTCCAGACAAACAAGATTGAAACAAATGACTAACAAGATTAAAACTTTACCATTAAAAGTATAATTTAGTTGAATTCGAACAAAATAGGCAAAAACTTGTTAAATAAATTTTACTTATAATATTTAATATCAATCATCCATATGCTCATTGAGTCACATGCCATCCAGAATTTTTTTCTTTGTCAATCCTTCGACTCTTCTGATTAGGGTGCAAACGCTTTAATTGCAGAGCTCAACCCGACCAGACAATGTTATGACAAGCTCGACTTGCCTTTATATGACGGAAGTTCAAGCTTGGCCCGAAAAAGATCTTAATTCGACTTGAGCTTGAAAAGTTCAATAATTTCTTAAATAAGTGTTCATATTTAGTGTATTTTCTTATAAGCTCTTAAATCATATATGCATTACATATAGTAACATGGTACTTGTGTAATACGATGACGATGCATATGCGATAATCAATGATATTATGAAATTGTGATTATTGACTGTTAGAGTCACTTGCAAGTAGCTACGAGGTTGTATGGTACATTACACACTTGCGTTATTTCTTATTATCTGAAACTTCTCGATAAAGTTTGACATGCATTAGTAAAATAGTTAGCATTTCACTAATCATAGCTAAACTAAACAAAATTGATAATACTATATATCCTTTAAATATGCAATCATCGAATCTCATAACTGTTTATAACCAAATAAAAAATAGCCGCAAAGGTACGTTAATGGATGTCTTAAAAATATGTGTTATAGATGTTGCAAATTTGTTTGTACTGGTACTATATAAAATTGCATTTAATAATGCCTTACAAATTTTACGAGACATATTTTTTGGGTATATTTAATACTGACTAAACGAATATTCGTGCAAAGTGACGATGTATAACGGCAAATAATTATACTTTCGAAATCGTGATTGAGGTTCAACCTTTGATGCAAAGCGTGTGTTTTTTGAAATACAAATTGTGTGTTTTTTAAAATTAATATAATGTATTTTTAAAAGTTGACAAGTTCATAATTTTTCAAACTTAAGGTATATTAAGAGATACTTATGAGCAATTTAAACAAACTACATTAATTTAAGTTTTCAAAATCTAGGATTTTAAGATTTAAAATATGGATATTCACGCTTTATAAGTGATGACGTATAGTATGTATAACAAGCCTACTAGGCCCAATACGCACTATACACATACTGGGCTCAGGCCCAATAACTATAAAATAACCATAAGACTCGGGCCTCAGTAGATGCCCAATAATGAAATTGGCTAAGGTCCGGACCTCAAGACGTATGTAAGATACACAATGGTTGAGCCTTCAACCGCTAGACATCTTACGTCGGCGTCATGGTTAACACGGAACCTTGTCCGCCAAGGGTCCGGCTCTGGCGACTAACCACTTTATGTGAGAATCTAGGAAACCCTAGCGGTAAACCTCGCCTATAAAAGGGGCTCTAATCCCCATACAAGGTACAACTTTCTCTCTCATAATTACACACACATACTCTTATTTCCCTCTCGAGAATGCGTACTTACTCTCACGTCGGAGTCTAATCGTGGGGTCCGTCCCCACGGTAAGACTAACGGTTTACCTTTCTTATGCAGGGATATCATTCAAACTACTTGGATTAGTACAAGATCAGCCATTAGAAGCTTGTTGGCCCAGTCCAGCAGGCTACGTTCATACCCATTACAACCCATCACACAATTTGTAATAACAAGTTGGCGCCATCTGTGAGACCCAGTACACAACTGCGTTCCATAAAATACTCACCATGAGCACTCGATTTGGACCAACTCCCGCTTTCGTGTCTACGTTGCAGAGTACGGTGGAAAGAGAAAACCACACGGTCTTGACGGACCTTGAGGGACCCGCGTCCGACGCAGCCCTCCGGAAGTATTGTGATAAGTACTTCAATCAGATCTTGCCTATTGTGACGGAGAAAATTCAGAAACGAGAAGAAAGAGCAAAAGCAGCAAAAGTCAGGAAGGATTACCGTGAAGCCCAAAATCACCATAAAGCGGAAATACCAAGCGGAGATTTATGAAAACAGCTCGAGACAGCAAAGCGGTGGAACACGCAAAATGGTAGTGGCCGAAGATGCACCCGATCTAAATCACCCAAAGGGAGAGAAGAAGGAAGGGAAACAATGTTCAAAAGGCTGCACAAAAGTGTGTTCCACCGGCTCGGAGACAAGGAGGAAAATATTTCCGTATACTCCAAAAACCGCAAGCAGCAAGTCCGCCGTGATACAGAAAGAAAGGAAGAGGGCAGCCACAAAGACTCCCAATCACAACCGGTAAGACCAGGATTCGGAAGGCACGGAACCGAAAAAGTTTGGTCGCGGAAAGGGAACAGCTGTTCTGGTGATGGGTCTAACGGAAGAGGATGCCGAAGGTCCGAAGTCAGAAAGCGGAAGCCACATGGCAACGACTATGACCTCGGCAGACCCTGGGTCTGTAAGGAGACTGATCCGTTCACTCCACATATTCGCTGCTTCGAAATGCCTATGAAAACACGAATACCAGCCAACGTTAAAGCATATGATGGGAGTGGAGACCCAGAGGATCATCTCAAGATCTTTCAGGCGGCGGCAAAGGTGGAGCGATTGGCCATGCCAACTTGGTGTCACATGTTCAACTCCATACTAACTGGATCCGCTAGGGTCTGGTTTGATGACCTCCCACCCGAGTCAATAGAGAGCTATGATAAACTAAAGGAAATATTCTTGGCTAATTTCCTCCATCAAAAGAAATGCATCAAAGATCCCATATTGCTTCATCATTTCAAGCAAAGGGACGAAGAGCTAACGGAAGACTTTGTAAGAAGATTCAAAGAAGAAACCAGAGACTTAAAGGGAGCCCCAGAAATTATGAAAGTCTCAGGATTCATACATGCGATTACTGATCCGGAGCTGATTAAGCGGTTACACGACAGAATCCCAAAGTCGATGAGCGAAGTAATGAATATAACTACCTCCTTCCTAAGAGGGGAAACAGCCGCAGGAAGTCGTGAAAGAAAAAGGCACTGGGTATAAAGATCAATGGAACGAAAAAATGCTTAACATGCGGAAACGATTCCCGGAGAATAAAAAGGAACAAAGACTTGCAACCTAAAAAGAATTGGCTTCGGAGGAAGAGGTACACCAAAAGAAGCACGCAAGAAATTGTGGCAGGCACGACATTAAAGATACAGCCATAGGAAGGGAAATACTAGACAACAAACAAGCAAGGGAGGAAGTAAAAGGATACACCTTATCCAGATAACAAAAAAAGGAGAGAAAATTTGCAAGTACAGATACACGTTCCTTCCCAAGGAATATCATGTCAAATCAAGCAGATGAACAGACGCCCAGCCTACGAGCCTAGACAAATACTAACCTACCAGCTGGTAGAAAATAGACAAATGCTAGCACATGCAAAAACAGTAAAATCTTCGCTATTAATACGTGAAGCAAAAAAGGAGGAGAATGCAAGAAAAGCAAAAACAATAATCATCGTCTTCCAAAATCAAACATACTAACAAGGAAAGTCCGAAGAAACTCATCTTGAAAGGGGCTGAAATGATATTCAGAAAAAGAGTTCGACAACACATAGAAAAGGAAAAATACAAGTGTTTCATTACAACATACCGTCTACATGACGGTAGCAAAACTATACATTTTCGAAACCTTCATCACCTTCAAAAGAAAAGCAAAAGAAATCATGACGAAAACCAAAGCATGTTCTTAAATGACTACTAATAATGCTTAGTCGTTCTAAAATGGCGACTAATTACCCACCACCACAACACCTCATAACACCCCTTCACTCAAACCTACTCCTATGGCATTTCCAAATACCTTGCCAATTAGGACAGTGGCACCCATGGCCGAGTAACATCACAATTAGACTCCCAAGAGCTATTGGGAAACAAGAGCGAACAAGTGCTCACGGGTCAATCATGGAGGTCGCCAGGCAAGGAGCCACGAGGAAGTGAAATGGTAAGGGAAGGAATGATAGAGTGTAGAAAATGATGGGTCCTTAAGGGAGGATAAGAAGGAACGCTAAGGACAACGAGTCATATCAGACATTCCCTAGCAATCAAGAAGCTTCCCTTACAACGACAAGCAACAAAGGATGCAAATCATACCTTCATCCTATTGTCTATGCATCCCGGCCCCCAGACACACACGCCTACCACCGAGTAAATCATGTTGGATAGACCGAATGTAAGGTAAAGATGACCAAACATGCAAAAGCCGGATATGTATATAAAAGCTACCCTCACAGCTACACTTTCAAAAGACGGAACTATCCGAAAAGATCCTTGAAGGTCTATTATGCTCACAGACGACCCACAAGATCGCAAGCTCGCTACTACAAAAGTAAAAGTGTGCTTAGCGAGCATTCTAGCCCTTCAAGGAAAAATGACTACAGTAGCTCCTCGGGAATCACCGTCGGAAGAGAGTGACAGGAGATCCCTCATAGGAAAAAGTAGCATACAATGAGAGGGTTCTAGCCCATGAGAGGAGCAAGAATACTTGCAAAGATGTTACTCACACCGTAAAAGCCGGTGGAAAGATAACAATGGCAATAACAAAGACGGTCGGCGAGAGCAATCCTTCAAAAAGAAAAGCATGATTATCACAAGACAATGCGTTACGGACAACTATCAAAACAAACTTCCGAATAAGGAAACCGCCGAGAAACAAAGCCTCAACAGAATCGATGTCCGCTATCACCAAAGTTCGAAAGAAACAAGGCTCCAAAGAACCATAGAACTAAAAGAGTAAGACTGGTAACACGAAAATGTACAATGTATTTGAATTTACTTATTTTTGTAATGTATTTAAAAATATGACCAATTAATGAAGATTAGCTACCTTCATTATTTTATTTTTTAAATGTTTTCATTTTTATTAAGTGCATAAGACGCGCAAGTACAAAAATTGGGCATGACCCAAACATGTTATTTCCGAATAACAAAGAGTTGTCACGAATAACCAACTGGTGAACAACATAAATCACCAAAGTACATAAGAGGTATTGCAAGCCCAGTACTGGGAGGATAGCCCAAAATTATCCAAAAACTATTACAAACGTGCATATTCATATAACGTTAAAAATAGCACCGCACAAACAAAAAAAAGGTATGTGCGCAAGACTATTAACTACGTTCATATCCGTATAACGTTAAAAATAGCATTGCACAAATAAAAAGAGAAATGTGCGCAAAAGACTATTAACTACATTCATATCCGTATAACGTTAAAATAGCAATACAAAAGCGAAAAATGGCATACACAAAAAGTATCATAAACTTGCATAAAGAAAAAGTCGTAGCATAAGCATGAAGTAAATGAACAACGTGCATAAATACAAAAAAAAAACTACACGCAGCTATCAGAAGCATCACAAGAGAAACAAAGACGAACATTGTTCAGACGATTACAAAGCATCTAAGGAAAAACAAGACAAACTAAGTCCTCATCGCAGCAACCGCACTTACTTCAGGCTTGGACAAGAAAGAAGGGATCTCATTAACCTCTGGGTGCGGATCATTCGCAACTTCAGCAAGAGCACTAGAAACACCAACATCATAATCATCAATAGAAAGGGGCCTATCATAGGCACTGGCAGGAAGAGACTCAAGCGGCAAAGAAATAGTACACGCCAAAGCTAGCTCATCACTGGGTGCCCGCACCCATAACATTACGAACGGACAAAGGATCAATGGAAGAATTATAGACATCGGCAATAGATAACCGATGAACACCAAGGCATTTTCTAACTCGATCAACTCTCTTCGAACAACCTCCAAAGAACGGGACAAAGAGCTAGTGCCAAAACGGCATTATCATCCTTATCATAAACAGAACGATAAGTTGCTCAAGATCCGTGCCAGAACCTTGCAATCATAGGAGCATTCGCGGAAGGCCTATCAACACGAAGAAGATCCATAACCTCCGCAATACCAGCATCCTTGCTAGACTTAAGCACGGAGAGTAAGGAAAACTGCACATTCTCAAGGGCCCTTACGGCGGAAATATAATCATCTTCCGCAAAAGGGTTATATACAGCAAGCTCAACAAGCTCTCTTTTCTCCTTTCCATGAATAATGCCCGCCGCTAAGCCTTCTTGCATACCCTTATCGACAGCACGCTCAATAACTTCTGCCATAGCCGCAGATACTTGGAGAACTCAAACACTTAAACACAGCAAGGCTCATACCGTTAGTTAACAACCAATGCCGGCTAGATAACAACGTAAGGAACCGAGGATAAAACTCCTCATCAAGGTGGCTAGCCAAGGTATACAAATCAGCAATGGCCGAATCAACCTTCTGCATAAGTACGACCATCTTAGCATCCTGAATCTTACAAAATTCCTCCTCCAAAGTGGCAAGGGAAGGAACTTGGCTGCGGAGCTCAGAACATGACTCCTCCAAGGTACGTATCTGCAAATAAAACAAAGTTAGAAGACAAAGGGAAAATAAACAAGCGGAACGACTAGCCAAGAAAGGCACAGACGCACACCTGCCCAGAAAGATTGGAATTCTGTGACTTGAGAACAACAACTTCAGCTCTCAAATTAAACGATTCAGAATCCTTCACATCAAGAGATGATCGAAGGGCTGCCACCTCAGTTCGAAGAGAATTTTGTTCTCCTTCTAGAGTAGAATTCTGGTTCTTCAAAGACATAAGCTCCGCAGCAGAAGATGCCAAGGACGCAACAACGGAAGATGTCCCAGAAGAAGTAGCGTCAGCAACCTTGGACTTAAGAACTGAAATCTCCTTGTCCTTACTCGCCAACAAAGACAATAAACGTTTTCGTTTCATCGCATTATGCTCCTAACGCAGACGAACCTCATAACTAAAGCACAATTGTCGTGCCACAGCAACATTAAACTCACCAAGGAGACGCTCATACCCCATTTCATGAACAACGGAAAAGAAGTTAGAAGGAGCAAATTCGTCCACCATAACACGACATTCATCAACATCATCAAGAAGCGAACTCTTAGTAACATTCCACTTTGGAATATGAAAACCAGATGAAGAACTAGAGTCCGGACCATCAACAGTACGAATGTCCTCAGCCAAGATATTAAGATCCGAAAGGTCATCAAGAATTGGATGAATACCACTGACAAGAGAAAAAATGTTTGAAAAGAGGAAGGATCATCCGCTTGACCTTCCCTTCCCAATAGGAAGGACCAGTAGTAAAAAGGCATCCGTCATAACCGGCGTAGGAGAACTGCAAATAAACAAGTAAAGAACAAGTGAATGGAAGGAAGGATAAGTAAAGAAATTACGGATAGACAAAAGCATAAACAACAAGCCTAGGGGGAGAACCATCAAGATGGAGCAAACCAAAATCAGATTCAGTAGATGTTCCAGCTTCATGAAGGGGAGTAATTGATAATGAAGGAGAAGAAGAAGAATGAGTGGGCAAAGCATTAAACAATATTCAAGTGTTTGCGAACTTTGAGCTAACAACTATTGAATAGATTCAAGACTTACCACCGTAGAAGCCCTACCGTAATCATTGAGATCACTCTTCACTTTTTAGGAGGATGGACAAGGTTGATGCAAGCTTCCATCTTCCTCCTACCAGAACCGGAAGCTATACCACTATCAAAACCAATCTCAGAAGCCGAATAGTCAGGTCGCACAACAATATCACCATGTGGTCGAGAAGTCCCGACTTCCGAATGGATAACTACATCAGCGGAAGTAGGAGGAGCAAGAGAAACAGTCCGGCCTTCGGTCAGTTGTAGCAAAGGAAGCTCATTTCCCTCCCGCGGTCGGGTATCAACAATCAACTTCATAGGATCCTTCTTCTTAACCAAAGATAGAAAATCCATAGCTGCAAGAAATAGAAGAAACAACAAGTCATGACAAACAAAAATAGATTAACAGAAGAAGAAACATAAATCTGGTATACCCACCCCGATGGTCCTGATCATAGAACACAGGGTAAGAATCATCGCCCAAAGTATAATTACGGCTTAACCCAACTAAACAAAGGAAAGGCTCCGGAAACTTGACAAAAGGAGAAGCATTAGTAAAAAGGGAGGCAACGTGTCTAGCATCAAACTCAGTATCCCTAGGAGTGACATCCTTAGGAAGATTACCCCCAACAAAGAAAGGATGAATAGTGGGACAAGCAAATGAGTCAACCTAGAAAAAATGATCGTTCCAACTTTTAAGACAATCAAGGGGCTTAGTATAGCAAACTCCGAAGCTATCAACACATTTACTAAAAGAAAGCCAACCATGTTTTTGAGACAAAACATAAAAATACCTAAATAAACCAACTGAGGGTTCAATACCAAGAGAAAAACAAAGAATCTCAAATTGAGAAACCTTAGCAGCACCAATGACAGAAAGCTACAATATATGAATGTGATAGTAGTCAAGAATTGAAACAAGGAAAGCAGACAAAGGGAGGTGAAAATTAGCAAACTCGAAAAAACGGGTATATACACCGATCTTCCCATCCGGTGCTTCCCGAATACTTTGGTCAGGATCAGGAAATTCCGGATGAACAAATTGCGGAATTGAATAATCAATACATAAACGGTCAAGCGCCTACAACTTAGATTTGGTAGATGAAAAAGTACCCATAACGGAAAAAGAAAAGAGAATCAATAACCTAACCTGAATGAGGAACTTGGAAGGCATATACGACCAAAGGTAAATCGGATCGAAAAGCAACGTTTGCAACAAAAGAACAGTAAAAAGAAAAAATGGGCTAAGGCAAAAATAAAGGGTATTTATACAAGCGGAGCGGTGACCCCCCAACAAAAAACCATAAAAGAGGACACGCGTCCAAAGGCAATCTAATCCAATGACACAAATAAAAAACACGGGGATAAGGATAGTGGAAGACCAATGGCCCACAGAGTCAAATCAACCAGAACATAAAAAGTCGCTAACCGTCCACATTGTAAAAAACACCTTCCAAGAAAGGGCGTCAAGAAAACGCTTCAAGAGTGCGGAAGAGGAAACGATTAGCAGAAAATAGTCTACGTAAATCCACCGCACGCGACAATATCCGCACGTAGTGCACATACTAGACTGGGGGGACTTGATGACGTAGCAGTGCCTAAAGGTAAAGAAGCATTTCAAAAAGAAAAAAAGCACGGAGTAGAAAGTGCTTAGTCAACTCAAGTCTAGTAACATCCACCGCACGCGACAATATCCGCACGCAATACACATACTAGATTGGGGGGACTTGATGACACATAGTATGTATAACAGGCCTACTAGGCCCAATACGCACTATACACATACTGGGCTCAGGCCCAATAACTATAAAATAACCATAAGACCTGGGCCTACAGTAAGCCCAATGACGAAATTGGCTAAGGTCCAGACCTCAAGACGTATGTAAGATACACAGCGGGCTGAGCCTTCAACCGCTAGACATCTTACGTCCGCGTCCGCGATTAACACGGAACCTTGTCCGCCAAGGGTCCGACTCCGGCGACTAACCACTTTATGCGAGAATCTAGAAAACCCTAGCGGTAAACCTCGCCTATAAAAGGGGCTCTAATCCCCATACAAGGTAGAAATTTCTCTCTCATAATTACACACACACATACTCTTATTTCCCTCTCGAGAATGCGTACTTACTCTCACGCCGGAGTCTAATTGTGGGGTCCGTCCCCACGGTAAGACTAAGGGTTTACCTTTCTTGTGCAAGGATATCATTCAAACTACTTGGATTAGTACAAGATCAACCCATTAGAAGCTTGTTGGCCCAGTCCGGCAGGCTACGTTCATACCCATTACAACCCATCACACGTACTAACAATAAGTAATAGAAGGTACCCGCAATGCACGCGGCTTGTTGCCGGTGCATAATTTTATAGCAAGCAAATGTTTTTCATTTATATCGTTTTTTCTAACAAGAACTTTTACGAATGAATGACAACTTTTAATTAAAATAACTATAAACAATAGCAATGTAAACTATTTCATATCCAAATAAGTTGTCATTCTATTGCTATAATCCGAGAAGCAAAACTTATTTATTTCTACTGTAGGTAACCGAACACCAAGATGAGAGTAGATTTGTCTAACTTTTTGTGTGTGTTTTTTTATCAGTGCTCGAAAAACGAAGAGAGAGTGTGTTTCGTATTGGTGTTTGTGTTTTTAGGTTGGCTTATATACCATTGAGGTTTGGGTTGTTACAAGTCGACACTTAATGGACTGTATAAATATTTGACTGTATTAATGGACTACATAAATATTTGAAGGCCGTTACAAGGTGTATGAAAGGATGCTACTTTTTATTTATGAAAATTGTCATGGAAGCTATATGGTGAATATTATTAACTAATGGCTTATTACTTTCCTAATAAAGAAATGTTTTCGGTCTTAAAAATTTTAAGACCTCTTTATTTAGAAATTCCTAAACAATTTATAAAGTAGTATATATATTCCATTATTTGTTTACTATCATGTTTACAAATACCAGCAGTAATCAACCATTGTTCAAAGTTACAAAGAACAAAATGAACCAAAACACATGGAGGATACATCAAACGAACAATCATGTATGGCACCAAGCTTCAAGGTCCTAGGAAGTAATTTTCTTTTGTTATGTCCTATGTTATCATTCGAGTAGTTGTTTGTTTTCTTGTTTAGAAAATAGGAAGTATCTTGTTATGTAAGCTTTATGCCAATGTAATCGAGATATGGATTTCACCATATCCATTGTTCTTAAACGCTTTGGTTAATATATTTATGATTACTCCCTTTACAAAAAAAAATAACATGATACATACTTAAATAATCAATGGAAAATAAATAATGCACATGCAATTCAGCCATCACCAACTTCTTTTTCTAATACAAGGTTCTATGATTACTGAAAAAGTGGTTGATGCTCTAACAACAACAAACAAACATGAACAAGAGCAAACACAAACAAAGTTGCTAGGTATCCATAGTTACACAAATACATATATGCTTAGAAACTGCAAAAAATCACAATGCTTAACCATAATGTTTTTCTATGACAGCTAATAATACACCTCCACCAAGTCTTATCATATCTCAGACATCCACAAAAGATCCTATGGCAAAGACCACTGAACACAAGACTGCTAAACTACCGTTATTCCAAGATAAGGCAGCTGACAACAAGAAAACTAAAAGGAGTAGTTCCTTTAGTTACCAAAGCAAAACCACGCTTTTTTGTCCATATGTTGTCACAACGGCAAACAAAAACAACTACTAATGTAAATATATGTGCAGCCGCATAAGCAGAATGTAGAAAGTAAGTTCGAAAACTACTAATGCCATATGTGCATCTTTTGTAAGATGGGTACACTACATTGACCATCATCCATCAATTAAGTGTAACCCCTATAAACTATGGTAAGGCAGTATAACTTTCTTAATAACATATGCAGCTATCATGTTAAAAAATAAAATTGCCAGTTATTTTTATCCTAATTATTAACCTCATTATATCCTGATAATTGTAACATCATATAAATGCCATTCAAAAGCAAATCCATGCATGACATACATCCCATAACATACTATATAATAACTAATATTTTTATCCATCTGCATAATCAACATCTTATACATCCCAGCCATGGAAGAACTTCCATACATTCACATTACAATGGTTAACCATTTATTGAACAAAATCTCTTACATAACGGTTAACACAAACAGAAAGCAGAAATTACATCAACGAAACAATGACCATAAAAGGAAACGTAATACAACACAAGTGGAAACAAAGGTGCGTCAGGCACAAACTCCTTATGCCAACTTTATTACAAACATATTAAACAAGCACCACATAAACCACACCAGCAGCAACTCTAAAGTGGCAAATTACCGCTAAGCCTTTCAACAAATAGATATGTTCCACGGCCCTAAGCTCAATCTCCGTCACAACGATCTGTAGCTCCATTAGCCTTTGGGTATCCTTATTTTGAACCTCTGTCAAAAACTCTGCAGTTTTTGCAGGTACAACCCTTCCTCCAACATTTTGGAGTTCCTGAATAAGCACGCTCCTT
Source organism: Chrysanthemum lavandulifolium (assembly GCA_022545495.1). NCBI lineage: Eukaryota > Viridiplantae > Streptophyta > Magnoliopsida > Asterales > Asteraceae > Chrysanthemum > Chrysanthemum lavandulifolium. Next base: position 249,414,882 of record CM040242.1, read on the forward strand.
TGCTGCACCAGGTTAGCCAACTGCATACATGCCCCATTAACCTCTCTAGCAATGCGACATTCAATACTAGAGTGGCGGCAGTACAAAGTCATCATATATGGCCATTGATGTGATTTTGCATCACGCTTAAAAGATCAGCATACATTGGATGCCTAACCATTTTACTACTAATTTCTTACTCATTTACCATAGACAACTTACCTACAAAACTTATCCTAAAATGCATTCTCTTAAATAGGGAAAAACAACTCATAAGCCACTACCAAACACTCTCACAAGCCACTAACAAAGAATCTCTCAACATGAGTAGATTCGATTCAATTATAAGTCTAAACCATAAACGTACAAAAATAAAGATATAACCATATCAACTATACTGAAAAGTAAACAATAGTATAAAGTCTAACACAATTGCTTAAATTGAATCATATCATCCACCCTATAATAGCCAAATGCATACATCCCATCATGGCAAAAAAAAGATAAAAAGGAAATAGTAGAGAATACATAACATTAAAATTCCATTATTCATATCAATAAAATTATTACAAAAAACTATACCAAACCCAACTTTGCAACCATTAATAATAAGTAGTACAAGCACCTCCAAAAGACTAAGAAAAACATCAAAAAGTTAACACCAATCTAGTCCTAACAATATAATGACTTCTAAATACGAAAGAGAGTACCCTGAAATACCCTGATGCGATTAGCCAGTTCATGTAGTTCATTATCCTCAGGGATTAAAGCCTCAATCCGTTTCTCCTCCCACATATCAATAACCCTTAACAAATCCATACCATCTTCACAATCAACGGAGCCCTGAATACTCTGCAATTCCCTTATATATAGCATATGTTCTTGCATCTCCTTTCTTGCTTCCTCACAATAAGCCCTTATCCTACTTTCTTCTGCAAGAAAACAAGCCCTAATCTTTTCAAAATAAACAAAGAGATGACGCGACCTAAACCTCGAACCAATCTCAACACTCAATCTTCAGTGATGGAAAAATGAGGATCCATTAGATTAAAATTGGATGAATAGAGACACAAATGTAAGGAAATTGCAGAAACCCTAACCTAAAACGTTATCATATACCTCGGGTATAAAACACATAATGTATTGGCAAAAAAATAGTCCAATACCTTTAATAAAAAAGCCCAATATTTTAAAAATTGTGTGCAAATAATTATGAACCTATTTTTTTCATATCAGATACATATCAACTAAAACTTTGTTACACGAAAAGGAAAAAAAATGCAAAGAATACTTATACAACACATAACATAAGTACTTTTATTCATCAAGTACATTGCCACATGATATTTTTACAACACAAACATAACTCTTCTACATACTAACTTTTATTCATCATAATACAAACAAGCACAACTACAACCTACTTAAACTGCCTAAGACTCTTGACCACCCTGGTTCTTTCAGCAATGCGAACACATGCAACTTGACGCCTTTCAATCAATAACCCTATTTCATGCAGATCTTCCTGTTCCGCAAACCTCAACTCCTCCAAAGCATCAGTGACAACAACATTTGCTTGCATCTCCTGTAACTCCAGCATAATGCCATGCCTATGCTGCACCCGAGCTTCTAACTCCTCAATCCTTTTTCCATAATCTTTCTCATCACACAAACACGCGTTCTTCTCACGTGAAAAAATATCATACAATGCCTTCTCCACTTGAGTACTACCGATTCTTTCTGCAATTTGTTGATAAAAAGGAAACCTATAACTCATTATTTTATAACTCTAATATACTATGAAACATAAACTCTCACAATTACAATAGAGCAAAATTTTTAAATGAACTATTTGTAGTGGTACTTTACGAATATGAACCTCGCATGTACATTTTGCCAAAACGAACTTTTCAATATTATCCGTCAGATTGATTAGTAGAGTAATTTTTAACCGTACACATGTATCACCCGATACTGGGCGAGTGTGGGGCGAGTCTTCAACCAGTGTTGAGCAAGGCGAGGACTGGACGAAGAGTTGGGCGCTCGTTTAAGCTGGGCGAGGGCTAAGAGTGGTGGGCGAGGACAGGGGTGAGGCTCGGGCAATGATGGGCGAGTGATGGGGCGAGCTGTCGTGAGATGAGGTTTTGGGCGAGAAGGTGTTGTTTTTTGTTTGGGCGAAGTAGGCGAGTAGGCTTACGCTTATGTGTTGGGCGAGTGAGATGAGATTTTTGGCGAGAGGTGTTCTTTTTTGTTTGGCGAATGAAGTCTGGGCAAGGGTTTAAAGGCGAATGAAGTTTGGGCGTTGACATGAGATTCTGGGCGAGCAAGGTGGGCGAGCAAACAAGGTTTGGAGAGGATTTAAACGAGAATGAAGGTGGCGAGGGTTTAGGCAAGGGTTTGAGACTACTGATATTGGTTTCATATGAGATTTGTGATGCAGAAAAAATATAAGAAAATTATGATGGATGTGTGAAGAAGTTGAGATTGGTAAGTGAAGGAGATGAGATATATGATAATATGGTTTGTGTGGTTAGAGAATTACGATGGTTGTGTTTGTGTTAGAAGAACGAGAAAATGGCAGGGATGTACTTTGTGTATTATAAGTGTCAAAATTGTTGCTTTCTTTGTGGTGTTGGAATTTCTTTTTTATTGATATGGACCCATGTCAGTTTGTCAGGTTCATTTTTGTAAATTCAAAATTTTTGGTTCAATCTCGAAAATAGGGTAGTGTATAAGATTGCATTGGTAATTAGCTTATTACAATACCTATATATCAGTAACAAAGTGCACATGTTTTACAAGGCAAAGTGCACATGTTTTCCAACAAATCACATGCAAATCATGTAGCATGCATATAATGTTTAGGTAGGTTATATTGAATTAGATAAGCATATAGCAAAAAAAATAAAAAAAAAAAAATGGTGCATACAATTTTAAGTATGTAGCATGTAACATGCATATAATATTTAGATAGGTTATATTGAGTTAGGTAAGTATATAACCAAAAAAAAAAAAAAAAAAACCGGTGCATACAATGTTTAGGTAGGTAGCTAGTTATATAAAACGTTAACACAATTTTTTTTACCATTAAGTGTACTTAGTTACACATCTATCAAATATAAATATTTAAAAAAAAACAAAATAAGAAACAATAAATTACACATAAATTGATTTCCAACAAAATACCATGCTCGTATTAGACTAAAACCCCCAATTTAATAAAATTATGAAAACCTTTAAGGCTAGACGCAGTGGGGAAAAAAATCGGTTGGGCATAAAAAAAACACACGACGACCGATTTAAAGATCGGTCGAGTCGAGTGTGGGTCATCAAATCGGCCGAGGCACAAAAAATTTGAGTAACGGTTGGATTTTCAACCGATATTGAAACACTTCCTTTTCCCAAAATTGTACCGTTAACATAAAAAACAAAAAAAAAAAAAAAAAAAAACTTTACCACTTTTCCTATAAATACTAACTCAAACACATTTCTAAAACACACAATTTCAATCAACATTTCTATCTCAATACCTTCAAACACATTCTTTTAATATGTCGTACGAGCTTTTATTTGGTTCTTCGTCTTCTGACGATGAAGAAGTTTTTAGTGAGTTTGTGGAGTTTGCGGATTTTGCTTGAAAGACTTACAAAGTATCACAACCAAAAGTTCGACGAAGGTACATACGTAGGGATCATGAGGGTGCTCATAATCGTTTAGTGGCGGCATACTTCTCCGAAAACCCGCAGTTCGACGCAAGAACATTCAGTCGGCGGTTCCGAATGAGCCGAGAACTATTCACATAAATTGTTCGAGAGGTAACCGATCATTCTCCTTATTTTCGACAAACTATTGATGCTGGGCGCACTCGGTATTAGCCTATTGGTCAAGTGTATTGCGGCCATTCGTCAATTGGGATACGCGGCCGTTCCTGATTCTCTTGACAAGAATCTGGCAATGGCTGCAACAACATCCCGTGAATGTCTCCGTAAGTTTTGCATGTTTATCATGGAGTTATATGGTGCTGAGTATTTGCGAAAGCCCACGTATTCTGACCTTGAAAGATTATATGCTCATCACGAGCATAAGCATGGCTTTCCTAGGATGATGGGAACCATTGATTGTACAAGTTGGGAGTGGGAGAATTGCCCAAATAGTGCGAGAGCTCAATATGCTAGGGGTGATCACGGGCCACATCCATTCATTTTATTGGAAGCGGTCGCTTCCCAAGATTTATGGATTTGACATGCGTACTTTGGTGTCTCCAGAATGAATAACGACACAAACGTTTTACGTGGTTCCCCTGTTTTCAATGATATCAAATATGGGAGAGCACCAGACCTTGAATTCGAGGCTAACGATGTGGCTTATAAAAGGGTTATTATCTTATCGACGGATATATCCACAATGGTCCGATTCTTATTAAGTCCATTTCAAATCCTCCCACGGGTGATGAAAAAGATTATTGTACTGAGAGGAAGCACGAAATAGCAAGGAAAGATGTGGAACGAGCTTTTGGTGTGTTGAAGAAGAAGTGGAAAATCTTAAAGTTCCCGCCGAGGTTGTATAAAAGGATATCCAAGATATTATGTATACATGTATCGTATTACATAATATGATCATTCGACACAAAGCAATGACGATATGTCCTACATGGTTGAAAATGAGGCCACCATGATCATGATCCTTAAGATCGCATGAAAAATCGTTAGTAGTTACTCGGAGCTAATGGACTCATCAACTCATCTACACTTAAAACCGATTTGATCGAACACATTTGGAGAAATCGTCGAAATCAAGTCAATCGAGAGAATGAAGACGATAGTCTTGATGGCGATGAGGAAGGCGATGAAGATTTTTTAATGTTTTAACGTTATTTAAATAATTTACGTAATGCTTTTAATGTTTATTTGAATTTAGTATTGTAATGTTTTTAATTTTAATGAATTTAAATTTGTTGTTTAAATTTTGAATTTAAAAAAAAAAAAAAAAAGTCATCATCGATCATGACAACTCGTGTCAGTCATCTCAAAAAAAAAAGGCGATGCGACACTGAGTGTCACGATTGTGTGTGACCTCAGTTTAAAAATTTAAACTTCAGCAACAAACATAATTTTTTTTACTTAGCCAAACCACCCTTTTATAAACCTACAAACCAACAAACCAAACGCACCCTAAAATAACAAAAACCGCATAGCCCCTTCTCATCTACCCGCACCCTCCGTCGTCGTACCTTTTCACAAATCACAATTTCAAAACAAAACCAAAAAAAAAAAAAAAAACAGAACACAGTTAGGGCGCACTTCATTCAGCCCGCCACACAATTAAAACCCCAAAATAACGATTTCAAATCATTCATTCACACAAACACCAATAGTTAACTCTCTTCAGGTACTGTTTAACCGTTTTATTTCGCATTGATTCAATTCGTTTATTCGATTAATTAGTTGAAGGATCATGTATATAGTGATGCAGTTAGGTTTTTATTATGTTTTAATTGTTATTATTACTCGTACATAGTTTAATAGAACGTGTTAATTGCGCTGCGTTTCTATCGGGATTTGGAGTCGGTTATAACTGAATTAGTTTTTTTTAAGTTGAAGGATCGATTGTTTATGTATTAATTAGTTATGCAGTTAGGTTAATTTGTATAAATTAGGCCTAATAACATTGCTCCGTAGGCTATTTTATCGATTGTTTATATAGTTAATAGTGATGCATATAGGTTTATATTTTATAAATTAGGGTTAATTAATATGTTAGAAGTTGTGTTTTGCGCGGTAGGTTATTCTATTGGAATCAGTAGTCGGTTAGTACTTGAATTAGTTGATTATAAGTTGGAGCATCGATCGTTTATATAGTGAATAGTGATGCGGTTAGGTTATATTATATAAATTAGGGCTAATATTATCGGAAGTAGTCGGTTATAACTTGAATTAGTTGATTATAAGTTGAAGGATCGATTGTTTATACATTAATTCGTGATGAAATTAGGTTTATAGTTTATAAATTAGGGTTAATTAATATGTTAGAAGGTGTGTTTATGTTTGACATTGCACGGTAGGTTATTTTATTGGAATCAGTAGTCGGTTATTACTGGAATTAAGTTGAAGGATCGATCGTGTATATAGTGAATAGTGATGTGTTTAGGTTATATTATATAAATTAGGGCTAATATTATCAGAATCAGTAGTCGGTTATTACTCGAACTAGTTGGTTATGAGTTGACGGATCGATTGTTTATATATTAATTCGTGATGAAGTTAGGTTTGAAAAGAGGGGTAATTAATTTGTGAGAAGTGTGTGTATGTTCAATGTATCAATATTTGAATTTGATATCGGCATTGTGCGGTATGTTATTAATTGGACCGTAACCGGTTACTACTTGAACTAGTTGATTATAAGTTGAAGGATTGATTAGTGATATAGTATAAATAGTGATGCAGTTAGGTTTATGTTTTGTAAATTAGGGTTAATATGTTAGTTAATGTTTAACTATGTGATTCCGATATCAACATTGCGCCGTAGGTTAATTTTATCGGAATCAGTGGTCAGTTATTAGTTGTTGATTATAAGTTGAATGATTGATTGCTATTATAGTTAATAGTGATGCAGTTAGGTGTTTATTTTATAAATTAGGGTTAATTAATATGTTAGAAGATATGTTTATGTTTGTGAATTTGATATCGACATTGCGCAGTAGGTTTATTTTATTGGAATCACTAGTCGGTTTTCACTTGAATTAATTGATTATGATTATAAGTTGAAGGATCGATTGTTTATATAGTGAATAGTGATGCAATTAGGTTTTTTTTCCCTTCATAAATTAGGGTTGATTAATATGTTAGTAGGTGTATAACTATTTAAATTGATATCGACATTGCGGTAGGTTATTTAATCGGAATAAGTAGTCGGTTATTATATGAATTAGTTGATTGAAGACTTATGAACGTAGGCATATAACATATGTTAGTGCGTTTAGATTATTTTTAAAAAGTTAGGTTTTTGTGTTTGTGTTTGATATATAAGTGTACAAATTTGTGAATTTGATGTCGAGATTGCGCGCTAGGTAGTAGTTATCATAATGTTTGAAATAAGAAAGTATATGTTAATGTGTTTGTTGCTTCTCAATTGTATCTCGATTAAATTTGGTTTATTCTACAGGACTTTGAATCACTAGTCGGGTAATTGGTTGATTTTAATTGGTAGGATCATTCATATAGGAAACAGTGATGCAATTAGGTTTACGTTTTTATAATTTAAGGTTAATATGTTTGAAGGTGTGTTTATTTTTGATGATCAAGTAATGAAGTAAATGAGGTTGATATCAACATTGTGCAGTAGGTAGTATTTTTCGAAGTGTTTGTTGTAGTTAGCATAGTAGTTTGGTTGATTTAGAGTAGTATAGGACTATAGGTAATGTGTTTGTTGCATCTCGTTTGTATTCCTTGATCCAATTCGGCTATGTTAAATTTAGTAAATATTGAAGCAATTAGGTATTTATTATTCAGTTATGATTTTTTTTAGTATAAGCTATGTTCACGTTTAATCAAGTATATGAGTTCGACTTCGTGCGTTAGGTGGTAGTTGTCAATTTGTCATAATGTTTAATGTAGTTAGAGGTAGAAGCTTGGCTGATTTGAGAACAAAATGTTGCCCGTAGGTTGCATCTCAATCAAATTAGTATATTTTGTTGGTTTTCTGACTTGATAGTCGGTTACTTATTTCACTTGAATTAGTTGATTTTAAGTTGAAGGATCATGGATATAGCAAATGATGACGCGGTTAGTTTATTTTTTATATGAGGGCATTTAAGTATAAGCTATGTTTATATATGATGTTTAAGTTTCTGAGTTGATACAGAAATTGTGCTGTGGGTAGTAGTTTTGTGATGTTTGATGTAGTTGGCATAGAAGCTTGGTTGACTTGAATAAGTATAGGTTAATGTGTTCATTGCACTTTGTTTATATGTCGATTCAATTTGGATATTTTATCGGTTTTTCTAATAGATAGTGGGCTTAGTGAAAGAAATTACTCATAGTAAATCATAATGCAATTAGTAATATGTTAGAACATATGTATTTGTCTGATGTATAACTATCTGAATCCACTATCGACATTGTGAGTTAGATAATAGTTGGCATGTTTGATGTAGTTAGCGGTTTTGTTTGAAATAGTTTAAATTTAAATAATGTGACCATTGCCCCTTGCTTGTATCTTGATTCAATTCAGCTGTATTATCGAAATCAGTAATCGGCTTTTTTACTTGAATTAGTTGACTAAAACTTGAAGTATCACGTGTAAAGCAAATGTTAATGCAATAATATGTTAGGATACATGTATGATGTACAAGTATGTGAATTAGATATCGACATTGTCTGGTAGTTACTAGATGTCATAATGTTTGGTGCAGTTTGGACTTTAGAAGTAAGGGGTGTTTGAGACTGCTTAAAATGTTATGTAAGCTATTCAAACTGCTTATTTCATCATTGCCAGTTTGGTAAAAAAAATCGTTTAAATAAAGATTAAAGAGTTTGAATAAGAAATTATATAGACACCATTAAAACTGCTAATCTGCTGTATAAGCGGTTATAAATTATAATAAGCAAACACCTTGGAAGTTATTGAAATTCAAATCGGTAACATTCTTATATAGCTTGGTTCCATTTGCCAAATTATTATACGAGTCTTCAAGTTTAAATTACCATGAGCCTTGAACTTGTTTAGGATAACCTTAGAGTAAAGTAGTTACATTTTCACTTTCACTGTGCAACATTTGATGTGAATCTGTGTTTAGTTTCTAGTAAATGAAGCATAAGTATTTTTGACCTAGAAAAATCAGACCACTAATAAAATGGCTTTTGGCTGTTGACAATGTTGAGACTCACTTGTTATAAGCACGAGAAGGCTTTGCTGTTTAGGATTACCTGGTCTATTTACAACTCTAAATGTCCTTCAAGTCTTTTTTCTGCAATGTTAATTGGGTGCATGATGTACTCAAGGTATTTTACCGTAAGTTAAATATCTAACGATGACATAGAGTAACATGTTGGACTTACGATCGCAACTTTAGATATGTATGTTGCCAAAAAAGAGAAATGGTGCCCTTATTTTCTAATGGGGAGATAAGGGATTATATAACTTGTTGAGAAAAAGTCATACGACATACAGATTTATGACTATTATTACACTGTTAAGATATGTAAGATCCGTTTCAGCTCGGTGTTGGGATTGAGAAGATGTAGCTTTTATTCAAAAAATTAAAGTTTATGTTTCTTATTTTGACCAAAGTTTGCTGGATTCTATGTTTACAGTTCACTTGAGTGTTCCAAGTTAGTAGAAGCAGAAAATTTTCTGTGGGAGGAGGACCTCCATGCAATATAAGTCAATGGGGCGTCCCGAACCTTCTGTCTTATTTGCTCAGACATTTGCTCATGCACACCTTGATGAATACGTTGACGAGGTATAGGTCTTGTGCTCCTAATTCTTACTTTTTTTTGTCTTGTAATCTAATGCGAGAATAAGTAGGACTTCATATATGCAATAATATGTTAGAAGAAGAGATGGAACTCTAAATGCTCTAGGTCAATGGACTCTCAGAAGTGTTTGAAATTCTCCTCTAGAAGCAAAAATCGGATTTTTTTCTTTTGAGTTGGTTTGCGTATTAAGAATCAACAGCCGTATCGGTTTTTACAATCATTTTTTTGCAGGTTATTTTTTCTGAACCTGTTGTTGTCACTGCTTGCGAGTTTCTTGAACAGAGCTCAACGTCTTCATCACCGGCAGTAACACTTTTGGGGTACAGTATTCCACAAATGTGACTTGCCTTATTAAATTGCTATCTGTATTCATGATCAGTCACTAATCCTGATATTCATGTGTAATTTTTTTATTTTTTTATTTTTTTTAAACTAAAATATAATTATTACTGGTAATATTGGCATTACTATAATTATGTAAGCAATCTAGTTAACTATAGGTTTTGCAGGTTGGTACCATTAATTATATGGCTTCTTCAAATTTTTTAAGTTCAGCGTGCATCCCTATTGTGATAAGTATACATGCAATAGGCATACAGGAAAACATAGTGTGATGATAAATAAACGGTTCAGCAATAATGAGTAATTTGAAAAACAACTTTGTGAAGATGTTGTATAGTGTAAATAATATAATAGGAAAGCTCAATTGTAAAGGAATCTGAGTGGAAATAGACGTCAAAAGAATTTGGACCAACATTGTTGTAGGAAGTAAATAGTCTAATTTTCTTGATCTAAAAATTAGGTGGAAATGTATTTGGGCAGCTCGAAAGCTGAATAGCTCTCTGCTTTATTTGTGACTATTGAAGAAAATGTTGAAAATACTACTTGTTCTTACCCCATGTGCACTATGTACAGGGCCACATCACCTCCTTCATTTGCTTTAGAAGTTTTTGTTCATTGCGATGGGGAAACAAGATTTAGACGGTTATGCCAGCCTTTTCTCTATTCTCCTTCATCTTCTAATGTCCTTGAAGTTGAGGTAATTGATAGGAATTCTCTTGACAGTTGTACCTACTATAATTTAATTTATTATCGTCTTAGTAGTAATGCATTTATAAATGCAGGCTATTGTAACAAACCATTTGGTTGTAAGGGGAAGCTACAGGAGCCTTAGCCTGGTCATATATGGAAACGCCGGTGAAGATCTCAGGCATTTCAATATAGAAGTTGATCTAGATAGCTCTTTAACAAACACCGTCTCCGTTGTTGAGGGCGACCTTGAGGACCTTCCTCCTGCCCTAAACCCAGTCAAGCCATCTATTGAGGAACCTATATCTTCCCTAAAGTCATTGACTATGAAACCTATTGTATCAGATATATCAGTTGAGATAAAGCAATTTTTACAACTATCTTTTAAGATTTTAGAGATGCCAAATGCAGGGGATGATGCATTGAATACAGTAGTCAATTCTCTTGCGTCCGCAGCAGCCACTTATTCAACACAAAGTTTGCAGTTTGCAAATAAAAGTCATGAGTTGGTTGATAATGGAGGATCTTATTTTGACTTTAGTCAAGTCAGAAAAGAGCTCCTTGATATCTATAATAGCATTCTGACTACATCAGGAAGTTCACTTCCTGAAAATCTGACAGAAAACATTTTTCTCGAGTCTGAGGATGATTTGATCACTTCCAAACAGTTGGTGGATACTTTAAGGCAACACTACAGCGTTTTCAGTGACTGTGAAAGTATTATAGGTGCTCGGCTTTCACAGGTTTTTACTCTCTCAGCTCTCCTCTTTCTCCCAATTATTATTTAAATGCAAAATAGTTGGCAATTTTTTACCCATTTACTAATGAATAGATGAGATTTGGTTGTGTTTAATCTCAAACGGGTCAAATCAAGAAATTTGAGCTAGAAAAGGAACAGATTAAACAGTTCGAAAGGTGTTCCAAGTGTATTGTTGATGCATGAAACTTCCTAATTGTTTTATTCGAAGATGTAAATTATTATTGTAATAATAATACTGTTTCCATAGTCATAGTTATCTGGAAGGTTCTTTTAATAATAGACCAAAAGTGAATGCAGGTCGACCCAACCCGACCCACCGGTCATAAAATGATTTGTTTCAGTTTTTTAATCATTATTTGTAAGTTATTTTCAAAATGGGCAAAAACAATTTGTGCTGTCATTGTTACCTGGACCGCCCATTTTGATCCCCAGTAAATTGACCTGTTTAACCAAATCTACCTGACCCGCCCATCTTTCCACTTATAATATGCATGTATTTATTTTGCATGCCTCATTGAACTCTTTTACTAAGGTTCTGCTTTGTTTCCAGAGCAAGCTAATCATGGTGTGGTTAAGTGGTGCGCTGTTATTGTGTTCTTCTAAAGAGAGCTGCTACAATTTTGTTAATGGTGGTGGAATGAAGCACCTGAGTGACCTTTTCTGCACAAAAGTGCATTCTAGTGCTGCTACGCTATTGCTTCTTGGAGCCATCGAGCAGGCTACTAGACATTCTGTTGGCTGTGAAGGATTCCTTAATTGGTGGCATCGGGAAGATGATACCATTCCTATTGGCACAAGTGAAGGTTATAATCAATTACTAAAGTTGTTGATGCGAAAGCCACGTCATGATGTTGCTTCTCTTGCCACCTATATTCTTCATCGTGCACGCTTTTATGAACTTGCTACTAGATACGAGGTTGTTCATCTGTTTTGTTGTATGTTTTTATTACATTACCTTTGTCAGCAAACATAACAAAGCTAGTTAATTTGGTCATCTTACAGTTTGCTGTACTACGTGTGCTGGGCGGTTTCTCATCTGTTAGTAATGTTGTGGTTATGGACATGCTTGCAAGTGCTAAACTCCAACTCAAAAAACTTTTGGTGAGTTCCAGTTCCACAATATTTTTTATCCTGTACTGTAATAATCAGTTACCATAGTGTTCGGATAGAGTAATTCTGACTATAGTTTATTTAGGGTATTAGCAATAAGCTCTGGTAATTAGTTTCACACTCTATGCAAATGTTATATCAATATTACGTAATAACCCTCCTTTTTACCCACATTTGTTAATAGTACAGTTAAAAATTTATTATAGTTATTGGAACTATAGACTATAAGGGCGCGTTTAGTTAAAAGGAAACACCCTTGTTTTCCACAAAATGTTTTGTACAAAACAAGGAAAAAAGAGATTGCGTTCAAATCAAATGTCTCTCATCAAATTCTTAAAAAATAGAAAATTTGCATTTCTTACTTTAACAAGGAAAACTACAAAACACATTTTTTGTTTTCCTTGTTACCCTCCTTGTTTTCTTGAGAGTACAAAACATCATATGAACGCGTTTTCTATGTTTTGTGGAAAATTAAATCCCCTCTTTTTTTACAAATCTGAAAATAGAAAACTTGAAAGTTTTTTCTCTAACTAAACACACCCTAAGTTTTTTTTGTAAATTCTTTTTGTTAACAGATATCTGTGTTAAAAAATATACCTGCAGGTGATTATTTATTATTAACTGTACCTTTAATCACTATCTCATGCCGTCATGCAACACATTTTATTATAGCTGATTTTTTATGTGTAATATTGCAATATTACATAATCAGTTTCAAAGTTCAAACTGCACATTTAAACACATTGATTTTAACTGAAGCGTGACAAACAGTTGTTGATTTCCCTGAATGTTTCTGATCAAATGTTACTGCAGAAATTAATAACTTCCAGTGCACTAGTTGAAGATCCTTCTCCAGTCGCAAGCATTAGTAGGTCACTTATACTTGGTGAAACGGATGGTCTGTTATCGTACAAAGCTACTAGCAGGCTGATTGCTTTGTCAAATTGTCATTTCTCAAATTGGGATATCGATTCACATTTGCTTTTTCTTCTTAAGGTATGCTGAATGTCGATGCTTAATTGGTGTGAACTCATCATTAAGATTGTCTTTAGTATGATTTATGAATTTTTCCTTTTGAAAATCATTGTTTCTGCTCTCTTTTTCTTTGTTTATATTCCAAGATTATTCATTGTTCAGTGTAAAATTTCATCACAGGAAAGGGGCTTTCTTCCCTTGTCCGCAGCACTTCTATCATCTTCACGTTGCGCTCTGAAGTGGGACACGCTAGGGCTTTGTTTATGGATATCACATCATACATTTCATCCATCATTCTTTCACTTGTTTTCTGTCGCTCAGGTTTGTTTAATGATATATAATGTCGTTATCACTAGGGCTAATGTCAGAAAAAAACTGACTTTCACGATTTTTGCAGATATGTCTATAAGCTTTTCTTTTTCATTGACAATTCTTTTAACTCACTAGTCTTCAACAGAAAAGTTTTTTTACCTTTAAAATGGGTTACATGCTGGCTAAATTTGCTGTTGTGGACGTAATAAGTTGAAGGATTTGTTCATGCAGAAAAGTTTCATTGACTTGTTTACAGAAAACAGTGAAATCTTTGCTCTTATGAGTTATCACTATTATGTTTCTTTTCCACCACTTATATAGTTGCTTAATCAGGCTTAATGTTCCTTCTGCTTGACCCTGAGCTCTCAACTACTGTAATTTCTGCACTAAGAGGATCTGATTCGACTATGCAAGAGTCCATTCCTCTTCGTTATGCATCGATTTTAATATCCAAGGGTTTCTTTTATCGATCACATGAAATTGGAATAATTGTGAAGACACATTTGAGGGTGGTTAGTATCATATATCATTTGAAACCTTGTTTCTTTTTGTGTGTGTGTTCTTACACCTTTCCCCCTATCTTCTCAGATAAACGTGATAGATCGTCTGATTACATCAGAACCACATTCAGAAGAACTACTTTGGGGTTTATGGGAGCTTTGTCGTATTTCCAGGTGTGATGACTTAAAACCCTTGCATGATATTGAACTTCCCACACAAATCTCCTATTGTTTATGTTTTGCATAATGATTTGCAGGTCTGATGGCGGACGCCAGGCTTTGTTAGCTATAGTACACTTTCCAGAGGTGAGTCCGATATGAAAGTTATAGTTGTCTAATATAGCTAGCTTTAGTTAACATTGAAATGAGATTAATTCTTGGGTATTTATTAGTTCTCTTTTTGTTTGCAGGCTGTTTCAGTTTTGATTGCTGCATTACATTCTGCCAAAGAACTGGAACCAGTTTCGGTATTGTTTCGTAGCATTTCTCTAAAGGCTTCTAGTATGCTAGCTCTTCATACTAGTATCCAGAGTTAGCAAGATGGGTGGGTCGGACAGTTTGACAATGATTCAAAATGGACAACTTTTATGTGCGGGTTTTACTGATTGGGTCAATTTGACTGCCCCACTAACATTTTGTGATCCGGTTTTACAATTTTTTAAATGCTTAAATGTATTGGATATGGTTATAAAAAATTCTACTAAATTGAATTTAATATTTCTAAAACAAACACATCGTACGGACTCTGTAAACGTTTGAATACATGTTTAGCGACTTTTGACCCGCTTAACCTGTCTCATTTTTTGCTAACTTGATATATGTCAACCCATTATCAACCAAATGCAACTGAATTTGACCCCTTTTCGTGTAGATGAGTTGAAATTGGCAAGTCTACGTAAAGCTAATAACAGTATTTGTCACATGCAGGAACTGCGCCAGTAAATCTTGCAATATTTCACTCTGCTGTAGAAATTTTTGAAGTAATTGTTCTTGATTCAACGTCATCATCTTTGAGCTCGTGGATTGGACATGCCAAGGAACTTCACAAGGCCTTGCATTCATCCTCACCTGGGTCAAACAGGAAAGATGCTCCTACACGGCTTTTAGAATTGATAGACGGTGGTGTAGTTTATCATAAAGCTGGAGCTATTGGTCTTCTGAGATATGCTGCCGTGTTAGCTTCTGGGGGCGATGCACACATGGCATCCACAAACAGTTTAGCATGTGATGAGATGGATGTCGATAATGTTGTTGGAGATGTTTCCGGAAGTTCTGATGGAAACGTAATTGATAATCTGTTAGGGAAACCAATTACTGAGTCCCGTTTTCTTGGTATTTCTCTTCGTGACTCTTCTGTGGCTCAGCTCACGACAACTTTTCGTATATTGGCCTTCATTTCAGATAATTCGGTATGTGATTTTGTATTCGTTTCATTTTTATATTATTTTTCTTTGAGTTATGATTAGCTAACAAGCATTTCATATGTGAAGGTTGTTGCGGGTGCTTTATACGATGAAGGCGCTGTAATGGTTGTTCATGCGGTTCTTATCGATTGCAAGCTAATGCTTGAGAAGTCATCAAACAACTATGGTTAGTACGGGAAACTTTGAATGTGCAATGATATTGTACTATAGTTACCTTATAAGGTTGTGCTTCAAATTTTGAAGAGTTATCTACTTATCCGGGGTTTTACTTACCAAATAAACTCAACTACTCAAGTTAATATAAGGAATTGGTTGATATAATTATTGGATTGGTTATCAATGGATTGGAGTCATAGCTAGTTATCGACTCCTGTAGTCTTTTGAATGCCTTAGTTGAGTCCACTTATTAGTGTTTAATATATTATATATGCATATTGGTTGATATAATTATTGGATTAGAACAAGAAGGAAATGGTTTCCGCCAAAGTGCCAATATAAGTGATAAACAAAGCATTAAGCTTGCAGAAAACACGACATGTCTAATATTAGTATCCCAGTGTATGGGAGAGATGGCCAGCCTCTTGAATAGGACCATTTGTTTGGTGTTTAATTTGTTTCAATAAACTCAGGTGGGAGGATAGACTTAAGCTAGACATGTCGGAGCTTCTCTTGTCGGAGGACATGACCTCAGGAAGGGGTGGAGAGATAGGATTAGGATCTGCGGTTAGCTTTGGCTAGGGTCCTAGGGGGTTTAGGTGGTTTTTGGTGAATTAGGCTTTTAGGCGTTTCTTGGTTGCTTTGCCCCGGCGTTTTCGGTCTTTGGCGCCCCTTTTTTTTTTGCTCTGCTGTAGATCTAGGCCCAATGCGTTGCTTTGCTTTTGCTTTTTTTTTTCTTAGGTTTGCCTGCTGTTCTTGCCATGTCTTTGTTTTTGGTGCCTTGTTTTTGCTCTGCCTTAGCTTTAGGTCCGTGCGTGTTGGTTTTTGCCTTGCTTTTTGTTGCCCCCTTTGGTCTGTCTGTTTTTTCTTAGGGCTTTGATCTTTTGTTTTTTGTTTTGTGTCCTGTTTTGTGTTCCTTTGCCTGTGCTCTTTCCCGTGCCCCTTTACCTTGTTTTACTTGCTTTCGTTCCTGCTTGTGCTTGTTGTTTTACTGTATTCTGCTTTCTTCTCTTCTCTTCTCTTTCTCACCCGCACACCTGCACTTGCCGGAGGTCTCGTTGGAAGCAATCTCTCAACTCCCGGGTTTATTCTGGGGGAGGGGTAGGATCTGTCTACATTTTACCTCCCCCATACCCCGCCCCGGCGGGATTGGGTTTGTTGTTGTTGTTGGTCTTATTAGTTATTTTTTATCAGTTGCTTTCCGTTGGCTGTTTTAAATTTACCTACTGTATTGGTAGGCACATTGGTTTCCTATGGTTATATGAGGTTAAATCTATCCCAGTTATGTAGTAGAGCTGTATAGGAATCTTGACTATTTTGTAAACATGTTGAGCTTTAGATATTTTGTAAACACGTGGAGAACCAAATTTGCGTAGATGGGTAGAGTGTTTAGGTGGTTTTATCGTTGCAGGGTAGTTTTCTTCTAGACTTTACAGGCAATTTAGTAGCCATTGTGTGCATATTTGACTCAACTCTTAGGGATAGAGATCGATTGCTATATATATATATATCCACAAGTTTTGCCGCATCCCTTGTACATAGACTTATGCATGCCTTGTAGGCCCATTCATTCCTATATGCTTTCATGCTTTTCTGCTATAGTGCTTTTATGATTTCATGCCTATATATGCCTTTATGTCTTCATTCGTATATGTCACCCCTTGTATATATGCTTGCATGCTCTTATGTTTTTATGCTTTTATGCGTTTATGGCTATACACAGTTTTATGCTTTTATTCTTGTATGAATTTATCCGTATCATCATATTGCCCCCTCTCATATACTCTCTTTCACACACACATATCTGCTACATATTTTGCTTACAAATATACCTACACACACTTTTGCCGGAGGTCTTTCTAGAAGCGGTCCCTTTATCCTAGGGCAGGAGTGTGACTTTCTACATTATTTCTCCACCATACCCCGCTCCAGCAGGTTTGGGTATTGTTGCTGCTGTTGTTGAGCTTTAGATATTTTATTATTTTTTTTTCTTTTGATTTCCTTTGTTGGAACAGTAATTACTGATCCATGTCTATCAGAATACTTGCATCATGTGCTGCGTATAAAAAACAGCAATCTAATTTGTTTTCCTTGGCAGATTACCTTGTTGACGAGGGTGCAGAATGCAATACTGCTTCAGATATATTACTTGAACGTAACCGTGAGCAGAGCGTGGTTGATCTTTTAGTTCCCTGCTTGTCTCTTTTGATTAATCTGTTGCATAAATTGAAGGTATGGTTTGACTGCTCAACCCGAATATTATTCTTGTTCCATGGTAGCGATAACATCTTCAGTTACCTAGTAATTAGTAACGTGATGAAAAAATCACCGCAAGCCTTCTGCTTATGTTGTAGTAATATTCTGTTTGCAGGGGACACAAGAGCAACACAGAAATAAAAAGCTCTTACAGGCACTTCTACATCTGCATCGAGAACTGAGGTAGTTAACTATATTGTTTTCATAGAAGGCGATGTTAAATTATTAAGGGAAATATGCTTATGCCCCAAGTGGCTACTTGTTTCCAAAGTGCTCCTCACTAGATTAATTTCTCAATATGCCAAAATATTCTTTATCTTCGAAGGTATAGAAAAAAAAACAAGTGTTTCTGCCAATCATTTCTAAAATCGTAATAACTAACAGTATGTGAGGGACGATACAAAAAGTACACTATTACAGAGGAGAGAGATAAGAAATACTGGAGAGAGAATGAAAGATTCCAGTTTTTCATTGTTTTTCCTAAATATCCTTGATTCCCTTAATTTTTTCATTGTTTTTGCATCATTTTCCCATCATTCTTTTTTTGTTTTTCCTTCGTTTTTTACATTAGTTTTTAATTGTTTATATCACGAAATGTAGGATTTTCAGAGAAAGAATTCATCAAAATCGAAATTTATTTGTTAAAAAAACTTCAGCCAGACTGGTATGGAAGTAAAGAGATAAATGGTGTTTATTTTGATGTGATTTTTTATACAATTATTTATTTCAAATGTATTCAATGTTAAAACACAATGGTGGTGGAATATATTAGGGGAGAGAGAGTGAAGTACCATTAGGGCGTTCTGGGAGTTTGGGGAATAGATGGAACAATAGTCCCATAAATGTGGTCTTTTTAGAACTAAGGAGCCACTTAGAGCTTAGATAAGCAAATTTTCCATTATTAAATAGCAGAGAATATATTATTATTTTCTATTGTTTTACAGCCCAAAGTTAGCCGCGTTTGCAGTTGACTTTTCTTACCCGTATCCTGATCTTGCACTTCGATTCGAAGCTGTATGCCATCTTATTGTCTCGGCACTTGCTTGTTGGCCTGTATATGGCTGGACCCCTACTCTTCTTCATTTTCTCTTGGACAGTCTTCATGCCACCTCATTGCTGGCAATGGGTCCAAAAGAAACTTGCAGTCTTATTTTTCTGTTGGTAAGTATATCCAATTGCCAAGCCTGATCTTTCTTAACTACTCGTATTTCTGTCGAAGATGTAATATTTTTGGCTTTTTCTTTGCTAGAACGATCTTTTACCTGATGAAGGTGTCTCACTGTGGAAAAATGGAATGCCGATGTTAAGTGCCTTTCGACAGATGGCAGTTGGAACACTATTGGGCCCCGAGAAGGAGAGAAATGTCAACTGGTACCTACAGGTTGGACATAAGGAGAAACTGATTGGTCAGTTGATGCCAATGCTTCACAAGATTGCAGAGATCGTTTTAAATTGTGCTATTAGTGTACGTGAAAATGCATTTGTATTTATATTTTTATTTACTAATCACGAGTTCTTCATGATACTAACACTTTCTTAATTTGACAGGCGTTGGTTGTTATACAAGACTTATTGCGGTTATTTATTATCCGTATAGCTTGTGTGCATGCTGATAGTGCTGCTATACTCTTGCGGCCCATGATACTCTCTATAGATGAATGGCTATCAGAGCCATCTTCACTAACTGATACAGATGCATATAAGGTAATACTGTTATATCTGTTTGACCCAATGATCTTAAGGACTTAATTTGCGTATAGGTGGCAGATTGGCATGTCGGGCAGCTAGTAACAGGTCAATACAAGAAATGCTTGAAGTAGGTCTTTTTTAGTATGGATCGCAATGAAATGGGCTGGGTTGATACACAAACACTCTAAATGATTTATAAAACTTCTTCCTACGAATCTTTCTACACATTTGACTATAAGTCTATAACACATGGCAAAACCAATGATGGTAGGGGCGGACCCAAGGCATAGGTAGGTGGTTCTTTAAAATAATAATGATATAGTCAAACATGTATACAAAATTTTCAAACATCAATGTATCAGTTTTCGCTTATTTATTTGTACAAAAATCAGAATTTTTTACACACTGAGATAAAGTGTTTTTTGGTAGTTCATTTAATAATTACAAAAATACCACACATTTACTTGTTTATGTTAAACTTACCCAACCGACCCGACCCGACTCACCCATTGACTGGCTGACCATTCAATTTTTTATAAAGGAACGGCCTTAGATATGTTCCTGGCCGTCGCTGAATGTTGGAGGTGAAGAGTGAAAATTAGTGGATTACAGATGCACTTCTAGATCTGTGTCATAAGAAGTTTGGTTGTTTGTTTCAGGTTTGCAGATTGCTCGATTTTCTTGCTAGCCTACTTGAGCATCCACGTGCAAAGGTATTATAAATTAATAAAGTTATTGCCTAAAGTCTGTCCTTGATATATGTGTTTGTATTAATTTTAAGCATCCTTTTTTGACAGCCAATACTGTTGGGTGAAGGGGTTATAGAAATGTTATCTGAAACGCTTAAAAGCTGTACCAACCTTTCTCAATTTAGCTGGTCCATCCCTGCATCTAAATCAATTTCCCTGATATCCGACTCCAGGCATGATAGGTGAGCATTGAAGTCTTATTATGTTTAACAATTCCTATGGAGAATAACCTTTCATGATTTTTATATACTTTAGGCACGATACAAAGATATTGACATCAGAGGATTGCTCAATACTTTTATTCCAGCTTTTCAGACTTATCAAGGTAGGTCCTTAGAGGTTTTTCTTTTATTTGAGAAGAAACGGGACTCAGCAAACACTTATTTATTCTGTTTTTCAGTTTCTACCAGTTGGAAAAGAGTTAGTTGCTTGTTTATCGGCCTTCAAAGATTTAGGTTCTACATCCGAAGGTCGAAGTGGTTTACTCTCAATTTTTTTACATGTTCAATCATCATATAATGAAGAATCTGAACATGAAACCAGACAGTTAAATGGAAAGTTTGATCTCATTGAATTGAAAAAATCTTCCCCGTTGCTATCTTGCTTGAAAACTTTATTAAACTCTATTGAATTGGAGGATGTTCCCTTAGTATCTACCATTGAAGCTATTGCGGCACTTACATCAGGAGCTTTAAGCTTTTGCATGGATAAGAACAGGTCAGTTTGACTTTGTTATATGCAAGTTAGAATTAATTTGTCTGATGATTAAATTAAACATGCCTTCTATTATACAGCTTGAACCTGGTTGATGCAGTGAAATACCTCTTTGGACTTCCTTGTGGTGTAAACGGTGCTAGTCTCTCTTCAGAAGAGAACATTAAGTACGTTTTTAAGCTGACGTCCTTGCTAGGTTCCAGGCTGAAGGATAATGAACTTCAAACTTTCCGTCAGGTATCTAGTCTATTGTACGGGTGGCTGATTATACTTATATATTCATGAATGGGTTGATTTGGGCTGTGTTATATCTGATACTGGTCAAATGGGTCGAATTAAAGTATATAGTCAAATCTGAAACGAGTCAAATGAGTTGAACATGTCTTATGTATAAATGATACATGCATACAGCATTACAGCCTCCCAAGCTCTTTATAAGTAGCACATTAGTTATTTATGATACATGGAAACAATGTTTTTTGTCAGTAAATCGGTAAATCCAATCCGGCATAGGCCTGTTTTGCCCGTATAAATGTTGGTCTGCATTAACCCAAATCTGTTTTCATCAGCATCTTTTTCTCCTGGAACATTTTCTATTGAAGCATAGTCTTCCATCTTTTCGTACAATAGAAGTTACATTATTATTGATTTAATGCATGATGTGCAGGTTAAAGAATATGCAAACTCATTGCTACAGTTGTTGGAAACGCCTAGTGAATCAATGAATCCAGTTGAGGTCATATCTAGTGTTTTTCAGACATTACCAAGTGAACATCAACGCCCATCAAAGATACAAAAGATTTCTAATTTTAGCGCTAACCGGGCTGATCATTACAACTTAAACACGTACGGGGATAAGTTTATGTGGGAATGTCCTGAAAATCTACGTGACCGGTTCTCTCAAAATGGCCAATCTCTTAGGAGGAAACTTACCCCGTTGGAAGGGGTAAATAGGCGGGTCCGGGTAGATAACTCCCCGGCTGAAAATATGAGCCAAAGTGTGTTTTCCCGGAGTTCTGGCCAGTTTGCTGCTCCTCCTGTCCCGTCCCGTAGGGACAATTTTAGGCTCCGGAAGCCGAATACAAGTAGGCCGCCTTCTATGCATGTTGATGACTATGTTGCTAGAGAGAGAAATGTTGATGGTACTACTTCTAATGTAATTGCGGTCCCACGGTTGGGATCCAGTAGTGGCAGACCACCGTCTATTCATGTAGACGAGTTCATGGCTCGTGAAAGAGAACGCCAAAATCCCGTGGGAATGGCGGGAAGCCCGCAAGTAAAAAACACACCTCCTGAAAACGACCTGGATGCTGAAAAAATGAATAAATCTAAGCAGTTGAGACCCGATTTAGATGATGATCTTCAGGAATTAACTATAGACTTAGGTGATGAAGAGTCGGGATCTGATGATGGATTGCCTTTTCCCCAACCCGATGATAATTTGCAGCAACCTCCATCGATTACTGGTGACCATAACTCACCTCATTCTATTGTTGAAGAAACTGAAAGTGATTCTCGATTGGGTACTCCTCTGAAATCTAATTTTGATGATAATAATAATAATCAGAGTGATTTTTCATCTCGGTTATCTGTTTCACGTCCTGAAGTGTCGTTGACTCGTGAATCGAGTATTTCTTCTGAGAAAAAGTATTTTGATATGTCAGAGGAAGCGAGAAATGGTCAAATGAACTCTGCTAAAGTGGAAAGATCTGCAGGGTTTTCTTCATTGGCCAACATTAAGAACCCTAAATCATCATCACATGCTTTGCATCCTAATACTAGTCACGGGCAAGCTAAAGAATTGTATGATCAAAAACACCCTCCACTGCCGCCAATGCCTCCACCATCAAGCAACTCACCTATGCACTCTAGAAATCATGATTCAAGTCAGTCGGGTGCTTTTCAGAACTCCACGCGTGAGCTGCAATATCCACCTGGATTTCATGTAAGACAGACCAAAACGTTCTATGATAACTTGTTAGTTGCAAACTGAGTTGGGTCTGGTGGGATGGGGTTACGGAGTTTGGTCAAAGTAATCTTTTGTGATTGGAAATGGGTCGGGTCAGATTAACCCAAAACATTTTTCGTCCAGATTGTTTTTCACAAATAGCTAATGTGTCGATATCATTTACAAGAAATGTATCTTTTCGGTAATAATTAAAGAAAATTTAATAACTTCTGGAGGTTTCATGCATACTTTGGGCAACTTTTGAGTTTTGACCCGCAAGACATTTTATTTAACCTGAATTGAGTCATTCAAACGTATGCGGGTCAAAAGTTCTACCTCTGCTTGTTCTTAAACGTATCAGTTAATTATACAATCTTTTAGTTGCTTATTTTATATATGTTTTAGCAGGTCCATTCAGAATATGGTAGGAATCCACACCTTTCTTCTGGTGGGTCTGTGAGGCCTTCACCACCACTTCCACCTACCCCACCACCTTCGTCATCTCTACGAGCATCCGCACCTCCATCTTCAGCATATAATCACCCTAATATTGGATCCACTGAGTTAATGCAGAGTTTTGCACCTTCAAATATGTCAAACCTTTCTGGATATCCACCACCAATGATGCAGCAAATCATTTATAACAGACCCACGATACCTTACAATTTCTATGCAAATAGTCCAAACCCAAATCAAGGAGAAAACCAATCTAATCTTTCACAAAGTTTTCCGATTGGTTTACAGCCTATTACTCAGTTGCAGCCATTGCAACCTCCCCAACTCACTCGACTTCCCCAGCCACCACCTCCACATCTTAGACCACCAGGTCCTGCTTTAACACCGTCGGATCAAGCCATGTCTGGCCCGGTTCATATGCAAGTACAACAATTACAGATGATTCAACCATCACTTGGGTCTCCAGCTCATGTATATTATCAAACGATGCAACAAGATAACTTTCCACATGCTCAGCATCAACAACAGCAGCGACTGGATCCTCAACTGCAAGTTCAGCAACAAGGGCAGAGTAGTAATTCCCTACAGCAAGATGCTAGTTCATTGGCACAACTGCATGACATATACACTTCGCATGATGGTATCCAGGTATGGACCTTCATAATTTGATTTTTTTTAGACTGCCTTTAACATAATTTATTTAAAAAACAAATGTCCTT
Organism: Chrysanthemum lavandulifolium; assembly: GCA_022545495.1. NCBI lineage: Eukaryota > Viridiplantae > Streptophyta > Magnoliopsida > Asterales > Asteraceae > Chrysanthemum > Chrysanthemum lavandulifolium. The sequence continues at coordinate 249,439,134 of CM040242.1, forward strand.
TGCTTTTGGCTGCAAACGAATTGCAGCTCTTGCAGAAATGTTGGGTTGTTTATTTGGTCATAACACGTATAGGTTTAATCTTGTCAGTTTTAGGGTTGACCTACTAACTTTTTCTTGCCCTGTTTTTAAATCTTTTTCTTAAATAATGAAAGAGTTCATCATGATTACAAAAACATTATTATTACAAGAATAACTGTTTTTCTTAATTAAACGATTTTAGGAGGTCTTTTTGCATAACAAGTATACTTTTGGCAACCTTAAACCCATTTGATCTTTTCCTTATCTAGCTAAAATTTTGATGTGGCCCATTTGAACCACTGAGATATAATACAACCCAAATTACTCTATCATAAGTAAATGCGTTGAACATGACACCCCTATGAAATTGTAAAGAGAAGGTTATTTTCATGAAATTAATGTTGACTGCAACGTTCCTTTTTATTTATCCTTCCTTTTTGCACTTATGTTTCTAAATTTGTGCAAAGGCTCTAATTTTTATAGAATGATCGCTAGTTCATTCATAGATGAGCCAAATTCTATCATTTTCCCAAAAATGCAACTTTTTGTTAACTGTCTCTTGTTTGTCTTTTGTTATTATCTGTTTACGATGGTAATTTTTTCTTGCTGTTTCTTATTTGTAGAATCTGCTTCTTGACCGAGAAAAACTTGTTCAGCTTTTAGAGCAGAACCCAAAGTTGATGGATATGCTTCAGGTTCAATATTTTTCTTTCATTCATAACATAGTATATTTTTTTTTATACCACCATCAATGAAAATGTGGTCTGCAAAATAGAAAACAGAATCACATTACTTCAATGCGTGGAGGGGGTCAGACAGGTTGAGTAATGGGTCAAAATGTGCTCGGGTTTAAAATGTGTAGGTTTTTGTATGGTGTTTGGTTGAGCTGAAACGCTTTTTGGCCAGTTATTTAAATAAATTTCTATCAAATATATATTGTGCTAGATATAATTACAAAGATATATCATATATCATTACAAATAACAATCTATGTTTTTGAAAGTGATTTACGAATACTTTAGGTGACTTCCAACCCATCTGGCCCTTTTCTTTAACCCTAATTGACCCCTTTGTAAGGGGTTGGATTGAAATTGCTTCCTCTACTTGGAACAAATAATAGGTTATCGGTGATCTTGATAGATCGGTTGCTTCTCTTATTCCAGGAAATTATAATTGGAATTGTAGACTTGACTACTTCAATTCATTATGCCGCCATTATTATTAATTGACAATTTCAAGTCCCATATTTTTTCATAACGTTGACGTTACATTGACTTATTATGTTAATATATGCAGGAGAAATTACGTGGCTGACATATCAAAGGAGAAAACTGCTTGGACCAACTTGGGATCTGCATTTAATTTTGTTAATTTATCAAGAACTGAGTCATTCATTTTCCTGATGTATAACATTTTCCTGTACTCTTGTTGTACATTGTTATTTCGGCATGGAATTGTAATTAACTGTTTAGCCCATCCATTTTTTTATATCTTTTTCACTTGCTTTACATCATTAATTTATATGATTAGCTACTATGCTATGTAAATTGTTGTTTCACTAATTATTTTGTCGTGAGTTAACCTCAATCTGTACAGGTGACATGCTATATGATAGACATTGCGTATTTGCGTGTTTATATGTCTTCCAACTTTTTTCAAACTCAAATATATGCAACTTTTTTTGTTTAAGATTTGTTGCATACTCGACACAAACTTTTTTCTAGAGAAACGAAATTTGAAAATGTGTATCTTTGATAATTTAATTTGCATTGTAGAAAGATATTGTTGCTATTTTAAATTACACATGTATACTTGTTATTTTACCGACTGCAGTTACTAAGCATTAAAAATATTTTACATTATGCATTCAATACTTACACTTTAGATGTATATGAAGTTAATCATGAAAGTAGGGTGATTCATGAAATTAATCATTTATAAATCAACTAAATTTTATTTAAATTTTAGTTTAATGCGTGAGATTTGTAATAGTGGTTTGCGGTATTTAGTTCTTTTAACTCGTTCTGGGTGAGATGGGTGAGAAGAAAAGCTTAAAATGAGAAGAATGAAAATAACTATAACATATTTGAGATCGATCGTTGAATTAGATGATCTTTATTCATTTAGACATCATAATTAGTTTGAAAGTTATTTTGAAGTGGCGATGTAATCTAAGAACAAATTTGACCGCAGAGGATGAAAATACATGGGATTATGACTTAAACGCATCTAATATATGAATATCATCATATAAAATTGATCATCTCAATGTGTAGTTATAGTTATTTACTCATCCTTCTTATTTTAAGAACATTTGTTAAGGACGATATAATTCAAATTCATCTTATCGTGTTAACGTTGTCCTTACTACTTAATTAATTTAATCTAATCTTATAATGATGATAAGAATATTAGTAAATAACAAGTTAACAACAGTAATAATAAATGTTGTTTTAAGAAAATCATAAAGGACAAGTGGTATATGTTAAATTTACATAAGAGATTTGTTAGTGTAACTTTTATAAGTCAATTGACGAGCTTAGATACTAGAGAATGTGAATCAAGAAGATGCTGATTAGAAAGTTATGAAACCCTTAAAAGTTGATACATTAGTCAAAAGAAATTTCTAAGTCAGCATTTTGGGGGCTCTACTAAATTGTCTATTCAAATTCAAACTTAGTTGAATGCATAATAAGTTAATAACTACTAGAAGGGTATTCGCGCGATCTTGGTGGCATCCGATGATTATTTTGAGGTGGTGATGTGATGAGATGGTGGTGACATCGGTGGTGGTGGCGTGGGTGGCGTGGTGGGGCCAGGGGCTCAAAATCTCAGAAATGATGTGGGTTAACCGATCATCGAATCGTGAAAAAGATTCGTAGGAAAATTTGCAAACTTGGTGGTGGGGACGACGGCGGTGGTTGCGAAGAAGAGGTGGCCATGCGGTGAGAAAGAGATGGTGTGTGTGTTTTATGTGTAGTATCTTTTCATAATAAGTAACTTTAAAAATCGAATTTTAAGCCTTCTAATTTTAGAAGGCCTAAATGCATTATAAAGTAATATAGATATTTTATGATGTTTCATAGCTTATTCAAAAAATGAGACGAGAGACATCTTGATTAGAGCATGGGGTATGGGAGATTTTGTTTCTCGCCACTTCCTATGTGGCACTTCACCACTTTTTTTCACCCTTCACCACGACACCATGCCCCCTCACCACTTCCCATTTCGCCGTTACAACGAAACACTAAAAGACAAAAAGTTTTGCAGGTTTGTGTTTGTTTCGTTTGTGTTTGTGAGGGTGGGTGGGACCCAAGTGAAGAGGTTTGAGTAAGTTGTGATTGTGGGGTATTTTTAAGTGAGTGTGTTGGAGTGATGTGAGGTGGTGGCGTGGTAAATGAAAAGAAGTGGGTTCTTGCGACACACATCTTCTTGGTTGCGTAAGTGTATAATCGTTGGAAATGGTTTTACCAATCACTATTATAATTTTAACATATCCCACATCGGTGTGAGTAGTGATAGAAAGAGAGTTTATAAGTACAAGCATATCTTAATGAACAATATTGAGTGTATACTTTATACTTAAAATATAAAAAGTGTAGAGTATGTGCCAATAATTTTTTTTAAGATTAGTTGATATATGCCTATTCAATACCTAGTAAAGTTAGGGCATATCCGGTTTTTAGATGATTACGGTTTGTTTCTTACCTGATGAATATGTTTGGCAGTTTTTGGAAGAAAGAACTTTGAAAAAATAACCTTGTGTTTCATATTGGGTACATACTCTTCCGATTAGGTCGCTGGTTAAGTCTCAACATTTCATCGAAATAACTCAAGTATATGATGACGTCACACGTTCTCGATTTTGTACAGTTGGCTTAGAAATTTGTCTAGGAAACAGGTGGTGCAACATTTATTATTCAATTTTAAAATTCTTTTGGCTGGACTTTTGACATTTATACACAAGACTTTTCTACTTATTTCGAAACTTCAAGAAATATTTGAAAAAGCAATATGTCACTTTTGAAAATCCAAGAGATACCACGTCGGGCTATGTTTGGCGAAACATGAAAACGAAACTTTTAAATAAGTTGAACTTTATAAAATAAGTCTCGTTTGTCATGTGTTCATGACTTATAAAATGTTCATGTTTTCATAAGCCAAGCCAAGCCCATCGAGCTTATTGGTATTAAATTCTTAAATCTTTTAAAAATATAATGAATTATCATATAAAAGTTTGAAAATTTATGTGAAATTAGTTTTATGTATTTTTATGTGATTTACATTAATAAACTTCATTTCCATTAATTCATTAAATGAATTTTATAAAAAAGAAATCACTTAAAATGTCTTACGCGCACTTTTTTCGTTATATCAGCTTTTTTTTTGTTTTTGTTTTGTTTTTTGTTTTTGTTTTTTTTTTTTTTAAATAGATATATTCCATCACTAAACCCGTCGTTATTCGCTTGTATGCTGCCACTTCGCAAAGCCTGCATCGTTAGTCCTTTATACTAACTACCGTTAATAAATAACTTAAAATTTGGTTATATTACGCTAAACTTGCATCGTTGGTCCTTTATACTAACGACTATTAATAAATAACTTAAAATTTGGTTTTACGCTTTCGCTTCGTTTTGCACGTTGCTCTCATTTTACACGTTTTCTGCTTTTATACGTTTCATCCGCATCTTTCGCGTTTTCGTCCGTTTTACGTTTTCTTAGTTTTACACGCTCGTTTGTTTTGCGTTTCGTTCGTTTTACGTTTCGTTTGTTTTACGTTTCGTTCGCTTTAGCACGTTTTAAATCTGTTTTTCAACGTCATGTTTTATCGTTGTCATCCGTCTTACACGTTTTCGTCCGTTTTTCCGTTTTCGTTTTTTGCGTTTCGTTTTGTTTTACACGTTTTGTTTGTTTTACACATTTTATCGCCGCGTTTTCCACGTTTTGTCGGTTTTATATGTTTCATCCGTCTTTAAAGTTTTCATCCGTTTTACGTTTCATCATTTTACGTTTTCGTCCTTTTACGTTCGTTTTTTTTTTTACGCGTTTCGTTCGTTTTACATGTTTTCGTTCATTATTACATGTTTTCATCCATTTAACATGTTTTCATTCATTTTTGCATGTTTTCGTCCGTTTTTCCACGTTTTTGTCTGTTTTTATACATTTTCATCCGTCTTTACATGTTTTCGTCTGATTTTACAGGTTTTCGTTTATTGTTACACGTTTCGTCCGTTTTTACACGTTTTCATTCGTTTTTACATGTTTTCGTCCATTTTTACACGTTTTCATTCGTTTTTGCACATTTTAGATCCGTTTTCACGTTTTAAATGCTTTTCTGATTTTAGGTCCAATTTACACGTTTTTCTCGTATGTTTTCAAGCAATGTAGTTAAGTAAACAAGCGGATACTTTATAAAATGAGCGTGAAAACACGTAAAGCGGATGGCGATAAAATCGAGCAACGTCGTCGTAAAGCGTGCAAAACGGACAAAAATGTACAAAACTTGGTAAAAACGGACAAAAAACATGCAAAAACGAATGAAAACGTGTTAAAACGGATGAAAACGTGTAAAAACGAACGAAAACGTGTAAAACGAACAAAAACATACAAAAAGGACGAAAACATGCAAAAACGGATGAAAACGTGTTAAAACAAATGAAAACGTGTTAAAACGAACGAAAACATGTAAAATCAAACGAAAACATGTAAAAACGAACGAAAATGTGCAAAAACAAACGAAAACGTGGAAAAACGGATGAAAAATGTGCAAAAACAAATGAAAACGTGCAAAGACAATCAAAAACGTGTAAACGGATGAAACGTAAAGCGATAAAACGTAAAGACGATGAAAACGAGTAAAGCAGAAAAAACATGGAAAGCGGGCGGCGTGCAAAACAAACGAAAACGTAAAACGGATAAAACATGCAAAACAAACGAAAATGTAAAAACAAATGAAACGTGCAAAACAAATGAAGCGGACCAAAGCGTGCAAAAGCGAGCGGCGTGTAAAGGCGGATGAAACGATAAAACATACAAAACATGGAAAGCGGACGAAACGTGCAAAACAAGCGAAACGACCGGCGTGTAAAAGGACGGCGTGCAAAACAAACGCAAAAAACAAACGAAAGCGGATGAAACGAGCGAAACATGTAAAGACGGATGGCGATAAAACAAACAAAAACGTAGAAAAACGGACGAAAACTTGCAAAAACTGACGAAAACGTGTAAAAACGGAAGAAAACATGTAAAAACGGACGAAAACGTGTAAAGACAGATGAAAACGTGTAAAAACAGACAAAAAAAGGAAAAACGAACGAAAACGTGCAAAAACGAATGAAAATGTTTAAAAACGGAAGAAAAGATAAGAAAACCAAATCTTAAGTTATTTATTAACAGTCGTTAGTATGGACCAACTATGCAAGTTTAGCGTAACATAACCAAATTTTAAGTTATTTATAACGGCCGTTAATATAAATGACTAATGATGCAGGCAACAGGTACACACAAAGGACTAACGATGCAGGTTTAGTGATAGAATGTGAAAAAAAAAGATAGCTGCATACAACGAGAAAAAGTGGCAAGTTAAGTACATTTTCAGGTGATTTGCCCTTATAAAAATATAAGCTTCATCTTTCAACTTATAATATAAGCCGCATCCCCAGCTCCAACCCAACCTCAGCCCCAACCCATTGCGTCAAAGATGCCCCTTATTTTAAAATATAATTGTAAGTTACGTTAACATCTTTATAACATTTTATTTACAAACACATATCTTCTAAACCAATTTACATTAACATAATTTACATATCAACCCAACTGACTAAAGGTCCATATGCTTTAAGCATGCCCATCACGATCGTAACTCGTCATAGCACGCCTGCAAAGCGAACTCTTAGGCCATGCTCAAAGGCCTGGAAAACACAAACAGGCAACGACAAGACTTGATGCTTCTCCAGGCCCATTGCAACAAACATATATGTGTTAATACCTCATTATCGATGTAGTGTTGCAATCGTGCATGGATCCTTTCATGGTTTCATGCATCCAGATAAGCCAAGGATGGCATACCACGTGTCATCCTTGTCTCCTTCATTGAATGACCACAACGTTCACCATCCTCGACCATGGATTTCTTTCTAGACAGGCACAAAGCTCTAGATCCATTTATATAAATGCCAATGGAATGAGCTTAGCAACTCATTGTGAATTCTTACATTCACACACACCTGCTACACCGTGAGTGTTACACCAACTCGTAACTTCGGTCACACCTTGAGGTCCTTACCGAACGTGAAAAACCAAACAATTAGCTACTCTCACCTTCAATACGTACCTTACGTAAACACATGTCTTTCAAAAGTAAAGTATGTGTAATGTACTAATATTTTTCTTCTTAGAACTTATTAAACGATATTGCACTTATTGAAAATGTTCTGTATTCACTTTTTCCCGAATCTTAGATAAATACAATAAACATTTACGTGATTGAGTGTTTATCAACCATCAAAATGCCCTCATATGCATTGTAATCCTTTTTTTTGCTTCTTACTAGGCTTTAAATCAATTGTCGTCTGGTAGGAAAACATTATAAGTATGCATTTTCCTGTTAAAATTTCTCCCTTTTATGAATGATTTTACCAATTATATACTATGGGTTGAAATAACTTCATCAATAACCATTGTTATATATTTTTTATTTATTTTTCATTGTACATGTCAATCATTTAAGTTTAAGGCGAATAATATTGATTAATTGAATTGTCCGAATAATGAGATAATACATATGATCCAATATTTATTGCCTAACATTTGGGCTTATATCAATCTTAATCTAATACAAATAATAATATAATTTTAACTCTAATACAAATCCATTAACAACTCCCCGTTGTTGAAGCGCAAGTAGAATGAACACTTAAACGGTTTCGAAACTCAGCAAACAAAACAGACGGTACTTATAGATTCACCAATGATGTGTTTTAGGATATCAACATACTCAAACTGTCTCGAAACTCAGTAAAGGAAGCATGTAGTATTGAAAAGCTTGTAGCTTCACCCATGATGTATTTTAGGACATCAAAATTTTCACATTGATCTTGAAGAAGTAACACCAGGCGGCATATTGAAGAAGTGACACCAATGGCCGAGCTTTAATCGACTTTAGATGAAGAAGAAAAAAATGTGGAGAATTTTATTGTAACACCCCCAAAACATCGGGTTTTAGCGGAAGCATACAAGTTTTGGGTGCTACTGATTGGTATCACAACACATGTATAGAATAACAGGTTTTTCTTAAGAAAACTCATTTATTCAGTATGTAGCAAAGTTTACAATAAAATTTGATGCGAAAACAAGCCCATAATAAATAAGCGGTCCCCAAGTACAAATATCAGAGTCGTCTACGACCATGCCACACCATTGCCCAAGCGCCTCCAAAAGTAAATAATCGCCTCAATACCTGAGAATACATGCTAAAAGAGTCAACACGAGGTTGGTGAGTTCATAGGTTTGCATAAAAGTATAGTGAGTCCAAAAGAGCCTTTCGATCATTGTGGCGCCCACAATGTCGCGAAAACAAGGTTTACCTTTAAGCAAAATAGTAAGGTAGATCACAAGGTTTTCAAGTGCAAATCATTTCTCATAAACAAGTCAAATTTAACCAAGGCATACCCTGCCTAATTCATAGTATCAAAACATTTATCCGCAAAAATAATTCATAAACAACCACTTGGACCATATCAAAATCAAACACTACAACGAATATAGTGTCACGCAAGCTTAACTATTACACAGGCTAAGTCATGAAACCAACACTAGATAGCACACAAATAATCGACATGTTATACGTCCCCCACATGAGCCATGTGGGTCGGACGGGGTGGCCATTCCAAATAGATCTAGTCATAACGCTCGCACAATCCTAAGCCTGGATGTAACAATTCAACACAACGCTTGGGTTTCTAATCTTAACCTAGCACGTAATAGCTCACAAAACATTTCTGGTCCAAATCAAATAGTTTTCAAGCACTTGTGTCCACATAAAAATATATTTAAACCAATTCACGCATTTCATCAAACCAAGTAACAACAGCTTATTCAAATAAATCAAACATTTGCATTTAATAAAAACGAGCATGTATTCTCCCCCAAAACAGTTTAAAAGCAAGTAAAAGTAGGGGCCATGAACTACTTTCGATAGAACAGCGCAAGAATCACAACTAACAGGCGGCATCAAAGAGCATGCACAACCAAATCATGAAGGAAGCGCGTCGATATCCAAAGAGTACAAGTACAAAGGTACAACATCGTCACGACCTAATAGTATCGTATTATCTCAAAATACGTCTCAAAAGTAAAATAATATAATGTCCGAAAGGCAGTGTGTCTTAGTTTTGTGGAATACTCGTATCAAAGATTTCAAAAATCCATTATCAATATCTCAAAAGTTTAGTTTTAACGTTTTGTGTGGTGGTAAGGAATCATGACTCGACATGCAACTCACGCCAAAAGTATACCAAAGATATAACTCACACCAAAGGTTATAACTCACGCCAAACATAACTCATACCAAGACATAATATATATCCCAATATATTATGAGGAATAGTCAATAAAGTTGACCAAGACTTGAGTCGAGAAGACTATGACCAGTAAGATGCTAGGATAATAATGACACATAATTTCTTCGGTAAATAAGTCAATTGGTAGTTTCGGTATTTACCCAATAATCCCAAATAACTTGTATAAAACAAATATGTTTTACAAACAATGACAAGTTTGAAATTGGCAATTCAAACAATAAATGTTTTACCACTTAAAAGAAAACTTGTTTAAATGCTTGTTGGGTTTTATAAAAATAGAAGAGATTTAGATTTAAAGATACAAGTTTGGAATGTTTCTATAAATTTAAGCATGATCGTCCATTTATATAACATTCCCAAAGTCATCGTGACTTTAAATAAACCAAGTTTTAATTACAATATTTTATCGGCTTTGTTTATCGTTATCATTCGTTTAATTATTAGGCTTGGCTTTATTGAATATTTTGTGTCCGATCCGTATCCAATATATTAAATTCTTGCGAGTCTAATATATTATACCGTCTTGTTCCAAAATGTCCAATAATTTCCAACGTCTAATATTGTAAGTCCGATAACGATACAATTGTCACGTCTAATATTGTAAGTCCGATAACGATACAATTGTCAAATAAATAACCAAGTATCAATCTCAATGTCACATTCCATAATTTGCCAAAGCGCACCAATTATCACAAGCATCAACAAATAAAACTCATTAGTCCAATACCGAAAATTATTAGTGCGGGTTATATATACTAACAACACTTTAGACACGCTCTTAAACTCATTTCATTAGTCTTGTGGGCTTCGGATGCAAAACACCCAACTTTTAGTGGGCAAGCCCAAATTAACAACCAAACACATGATACTTAACTAATGGGCTCCTAGCCCATCACACGTAACAAAATTTCACAATCACAACATAACTCGGCGAATACACAACTCACTATCATTGTTGCTAAACCGATTCAAGCAAAAACAAAATCAACATTCTAATCGGCTCAATATTGTCACACCTAGCAAATACCGCAAGTAACAATTTCAAGACACGAATGAGAGAAACAAAAGCGATTCGGATCCTCACTAACCAAACACCTTCTCGGTGTTCATTGTGAACCAAACAAGAGTATAGCAAATACCCTCGTGGGTTTTCGTTTGAACTGGAACAAACCCGACAACCAAACGCATCCCAAAACTACTACCACTACAATTAACACAACTCGGTGATTACAACTCAGGAACGAGCAAACCAACGAGACCAATCCGACCCATGGACTAGTTAAGACCAATGTCAAACCGTTTCCCATCTTACCCATTAACATAATAACTTCACAACATTAACCAACCCGAGACCTTATAATAAGTAAAGTCTTATTAAGTCGTGACCAAAGTCCATGAACTACTCAAACTCACATCCGTAAATGCACCGATGACTTTCATATTAAAGAAACGAAGACCAAGACTTCCAAGAACACTTTATCACAATCGAATACACCACTAATCATGAGCATGTCAAATGACTAAAAGCAAAACCAAATTCCACTTGGTGAGGTCACGACCGATTCCAATACCAGGTTTACATCCGGTTTATTGAAACAACGACAACGACAACGCATAACCAAAGACATCATTTTATAAGTTTAAACCACACGAAACTTTATATCAAATTCGTTTTTAAAATCAAATGTTTATTCCACGAATTTATAACCATTCACTTTATCAATCGGTCTTAAGAAAGAAAAATAGTAGAAACGGATTTTTATGTATTCATCTTACCCAAGATGATGAGAAAGAATGAAAAGAGAGGCGGCGAGGGGAAGATGAACACAAACACACACGAACCAATCTCGCTCTAAACCCGTAGACACGCGAACCCTTGGTCTTCTTACAGCGGCTGAGATGGTGAAGGAGGGTGACGTTGCAGAGGTGGTTGGCGCGAAAGCTGTGTAACACCCTCAGTTTTGAATAGCAGCGGAAGCTAATCGAGGATATTACTTATTAGCACAAAGTACACATTACAGAAAACGACTCTAAATGGGGCGCTTTTAAAATACATTATCATTTGAATTTATTCATAATATCGAGTAGAGGTCCCATAATGTACATAATAAGTTTAAAAGTTTTCGAATGATAATATGCATAGTCTTCAAAATGCCTATTCCGTGTGCCTTCATTCGCGTGCAGACATATCTTACGGACACGAGATAAAACATGCCAGAAAAGTAAACACAATAGTTGAGTGAATTCATAGTTTTGAAAAGCGATGATGACAATAGTTTGTAGTATAATTGCAATGTGTACAATTATCTTCTTGATAGTTATTATTGCTCTAAGCTCATGGAACTCACGATGACTATTGTATATATATCACCGGACGATATATATAAATATATAAGTAACTTACCCCGGGTAGGTATTTTGCCATATACCTAAGTAATTCAAATAAAGTGCATTTGGTTACCGATCCGCTAACACAAACGGGATTCGTCAATCCCGATAGGCCTATCCACAATATTTGCGCTCACTCCCGGTGATTAGTGGTCCATGATGTTGGGGACTTTTGGCATAAACAACTTAGGCATGCAATAATACCAAGGCATTCGGTTTGCAAGTAATTGTCCATAATAAAACGTTTTAGCATGTATCTTCCCAAGTAGTTTATAAA
>CM040242.1:249451497-249514495 GCA_022545495.1 Chrysanthemum lavandulifolium
TAAGGTTGGGGTTGAGGAAGATTATTTTTTATCTTTTATATTTTTTAGAAATGGAAAGGTACGAATCTCGGGGTTTGATTTGGGGTTGGTATTTCTACTGATTACTCTACTTATCTAATTGTCTAATCTAGTGGTGTATGTAGTCTATCTTTAATTATTGTGTGCTCGTATGATGATTTAAAGATGTGTTTACTTAGGTTTTATTACTCCTTAATTATCTCCTATTGATGGTTGAATTGTCACGTCCTTATTCTTAATCGCGTTGTGTGTCTAAGGTCGTAGGGTATCGCTTATCCCTAACTCTTTGAAACTACCAAAGGTGTCGCCTACAAAACCTCTAGGATTTATAAACTTTAACTCTAAGGTACTCTTCGGATGGTTTAGCCTACAACAACTCTAGGTATTATAAACTAAGGTTCACAAAGATTAATCAAGCATTACCTACACAACAGATGACCTATCGCATTACTAGATCATTAACAATTAAGATAAGAGACAACCAATCAATATTCAATAATTAAGTTTCATATTCCCTAAGGAAACACACAAGTAAATTAATGGGACACGGGAACATGCAAGCATACACAAGTAATTGAAGACATAATTAAATTAATGAAGTAAAACACTTATCTTGATGTAAGATAGGGTTTGAACCCTAAAATCTTGTACAAAGATGCCTTGGTTCGGTTTAGGTTTTTACTCCAAAAGACTACACATCGAAAACTAAAAATTCGGATTCTATATATAAGATTGCATATGCGACGCCGTCACCCTTTGATTTGCGACGCAGTGTCCGGTCGCCGTTATTAGGGTTTCATCTTGGCCACATTAGTCTTGCAACGGTGTCACCTTATGCTTGCGACGCCGTCCCTTCATCTCGACGCCGTTCGATCAAATCTAGGCCGTCCGAGTCATGACGACCTACTCTTTAAAACCCGACACCGCCACTTGTAAATAAGCAATTTGGCTCTGAAATGTCATTAAAAGTGATGCGACGGCGTCATGATAACACCGATGCCGTATCCTTCCGCTTTTAGCACTGAGTGTCTCGATTCTCGACTTTGGCCATTTTCTTCAGATATTCGCGCTTTTCGTCCGAATAAGTGCCATTCCAACATTTTGCCTTCAAGATACCTAAAAGTGAAAAGGAACGATATTAAGTAATAACGGATACAAAAGTGATCAAATAAAGGCTTAAACGACCCTCAAAAGGTACATTTTAAAACCTTATCAAATATCCCTACACTTGGTATTTGCTTGTCCTCAAGCAAATGTGCTTTAGCCAATTAATTTATAAGTTAGGGTCATGAAGCATTGGTTTAGAACAATCCACAACACATATAAGCCCCAAAAAGTCATAACAAGCACGGAAATTACATACTAGCACCTCACATGGGGTGTTTGATACTCACATCTCGGTGTATATGAAATATAACAAGTTGGAAATGGAAGATAAAAACTCATTAACCGGTTCTAGTACATAGATTACCATAGGCTCGAGACTAGATCAAACCTCCATCGCTTTGGCGTAAGCACCTAGGAAAGACTATCAAAGAGTTCTTTTAAAGGGTTGTAATGTTAGGCTTCTGTAGGGAAACAAAGGGTTTGGTGGGATAGGCAATTTAGTGGTGGCAAGTCAAAATCTTTATGTTACAAGCATAAGAAGAATGGCGTTGCTAAGCCAAGACTCGACACTCTAGACTCTAGATAACTCAAACAAACAAACATAATTTAAAGATAGATGTAGGATGGTAGCCCGTATATATATATATATATATATATATATATATATATATATATATATATATATATATATATATATATATATATATATATATATATATATATATATATATATATATATATATATATATATATATATATATATATATATATATATATATATATATATATATATATATATATATTCGACACTCTATTTTTTTTTTTTTTTTTTTTCTCTTTTTCTATTTTTTTTTTATTTTTATTTTTTTTTATTTTTATACACTTTTACTCTACCATCCTGTATGATAACATCAAAATGATGGGGATTTATAGGCACATCCCTACACTTGAGTTTTTATTACTCTAATCACTAATTTGACCCGAATTGAAAAGATCAAAACACTTGGAGTACATTATTACACAAATAAAGGGAATTTGAATTTAACGTTCCCTTCCCGTCATTTCATAAACTTTAACTTTTCCTATGAGTCCCAATCGTCCCAAAACTGTGTACAAAGGATATGACTTGACTTAGAAACTTATGCAAGCAACTAGATAATTGAACTAAGGGTTTAGTGTGATAACAATAATGCACTAAAAGTGAGTGCATACAAGGTAGGCTAAGGCGATTTGGGTGTACATTTGGGGTGGGGTGTAAACAATGCTCTTCATTGATATTCCGAAAACCAAACATTACGAGAACCGCGAAAAGGATAGGCTCGAGGGTTAACTAGGTATCGTACTAAAGATGAGTACAACGCAGCGGTGTGGGGAATTACTCAACCGATTGGAAGAAGTAATTATATTACGGTATTAAACAAGGGTTATCCTAATGCCTCTTATCATTTAGTTATTCCTAACTACACAAGTGTAGTCTTACTAGCGATCTCGGGATGCATCACAAAACAAGTTCTAGAATCTATTATACTACCGGTTCACACACTAAGCATTAAAGATGAATGCTTTAATTCCTACTAATCTAAGGGCGATCCTCACATTTTGGGTGGAATTTAAGTGGTAAAGGGTTTTTGTGCTAGTCATATAACTTACTATCCATGAGACGCTTTTGTTAAGACTTAAGACTAATGGCCCACTCCTATATGTCATGAAAAATTTTAAATTTGGTGCCAAAATTACCCTAACCAATATTTTCTCATGGTTTATTACACAAATGCAATTGGACAAAGCAAACATTCAAGGATAAGCATAGTTTCAAAGTTCCGCTTTATTTTCCCTCCCTACACTTAAACCGAACATTGTCCCAATGTTCCCCGAAGTATCAAAGTTATGATAATAGAAGGTAATTAAAACGAAAGAAACTAGCACTCCTGATTAGCTCGGTAGGATCCGTAAAGTGGTGGTTACATTTTTCTTCAAGAAGAACGTTTCGTGAAAAGCTCCTTCTCATCTTATGTATCTTCTTCTTGGTAAATTAAACCCGCACACTGAAGAAAACAAACGAAACCTTAACGTAAAATCGCGGTAATAATATATATAGGACTCTACTAAACTATGATATAATGCTTGTGGAATGGATGTTTACAAACTTACGGAAAATTAAGACCGAAAATTCCAAAATTTTATAAATAGCACGTAAAACGAGAAAGTTAGAAGTCGCTTTACTCCTCCTCTCCGCCGTCAGTTATGATCCCGACATCAAGTTATCATGACGAAACCGGTCTCGTGATTTTCCGGAAAAATTCGGAAAATTTATATCTTTAAAATGGAAAACTTTCTCGCAAAACATCCATTATGACTCGATACAAGCATTTGACTCGAACAAACACACATGTATATCTTTCAAGTAATCGCAATTCTCATGTTCACGCTCTTTTGAAAATGTGTAATCCTCCCTACACTTATCCCTTTGGTAAAATACCTTATATGTAATTAAGACAAGGTTAAAGACAAAATAAAGCATTTTACAAATTCAAACATGAGAATAAACAATCAATAAAAGATATACGACACACAAATAAAAATGAAAAACATACACATGGGTTGCCTCCCAAGAAGCGCTTGTTTTGTCCGAGTCACGAGCCTGACTCTACCCTTATTTAACGGATAAAGGGAAGTTTTTTCTACACTTAAGCTTAAGTGCGGGTGATAGTAGCGATACACACCTTAGGGTGGAAATTTTCTAAGTGAGGAGAGGGTGATGGGTGATTTATATGCTCGAAGGGTGTGCTCCATTCATTCTAACCTTACCTAATTTTATGGGTGTAAGGTGAATCAAATCTCTCCTAAAATGGATCATCTTCTATTAACTTCAAAATATTCTTAGTTAAGAATCCATCTTGACCTAATAAACCCGGTTTAAACCTATAATGTTTCTTGTTATCAACCATGAATGGGTAATATAAGTGTGTAAGGTCATGGGTTACTCCTATATTAGCTTCCACTCTACATGGCCTAGAGTCTACCACCTTTATCAAGCAACTACCCTGACTATTTATTTTGATGGGTGGATTGGGGCTAATTCAATTCCAATATTCACATCTAAAGACGGAAAATTGGGTAAGGGTTTTGGTTGAGGCTCGGGTTCATCAAAATTAGAACTTCCCTAGGACTAAGAGAGGTCATGATAACAAGCATCTAAACCTACATTCTCTAGTGGCGTTTGGTCCAAAGGTTCTATATCAATCGGGTTCTTATAGTCTCTTCTACTTCTTCCGGTAAGTTATAGGCGATGTGTTTCCTCAGTGATGGTAGGGCTTGTGGGCTTGGAGTTTCCACCTCATTCTCTATTATATCTAGATCTCCTAAAAGTTCATCATGTGTTTTAGTATGATCTAACCCAAATACATTCCTAAGTATCTCAAATCCTTCTTTAGCCATTTCAAATTCTTGGTCCGATTCATAAGAATCATTCTCAAAAATTTGATCACTATGTTCTATTTGCCTAAAGGATTCCTCACGCGTGTCATATGTTTTGGTGAAATCTATCCCATGCATGCAACTAAGCAATTCAACTATAACCATCTCACAATCTTGTTCGGGTTTAAGTTCCATGTTCTTAAAAACTAGGTCTTTTCGATCATGATGCCTAAGGTTGGATAAATCCTACTTATCTATTTCCTCAAGTTGTGACAACTGATGGTTTATGCTTAGGAGGCTTTTCTCAAAAAATTTCCAGATGGTCTCACTAAAAGGAGTTGATTCTAACAATGATCGTTGAATAGAAGCCACACAAGCACAAAATTTATCAAATCCATCCAACCTTACACCCGTCTCCTTTTGGATATCTCTAAGATCACTCACAAATTCATTAGAACAATAAAAAACAATCCAATCTGTGAAATTCAATAGTTCCTCATTTGTTAATGATTCAAATGCAACTTCACTTGCCATAGCAACACATGAAAAGGGTTATACTAACACAAACACAAAGAAGGGGATAGACTACGAGAAGCTAAAAATGGAAAAATGCTTACTTGATAGGAATCACAAGGAAACCTAAACGAGGTGGACTCTAACTAGCTATTATATTCCGCACGCGCCTAAAAACTTGATAACGCCACACGCATCGCTCGGGGTCAAAGGAACTTTCTTTCGTCGAGCAAGTTTTTCAACACCCTAGGCGTGAACATAATCGTTGTAGTGTAGTATTGGTAAAGCCACGGAATTGATACCTTTCTGGGAATAGAATGCTAGTGAGGTTACTACGCTAAGGTTGGGGTTGAGGAAGATTATTTTTTTATCTTTTATGTTTTTAGGAAATGGAAAGGTACGAATCTGGGTTTAGATTTGGGGTTGGTATTTCACCGATTACTCTACTTATCTAATTGTCTAATCTAGTGGTGTATGTAGTCTATGTCTAATTATTGTGTGCTCGTATGATGATTTAAAGATGTGTTTACTTAGGTTTTATTACTCCTTAATTATCTCCTATTGATGGTTGAATTGTCACGTCCTTATTCTTAATCGCGTTGTGTCTAAGGTCGTAGGGTATGCGTTATCCCTAACTCTTTGAAACTACCAAAGGGTGTCGCCTACAAAATCTCTAGGATTTATAAACTTTAACTCTAAGGTACTCTTCGGATTGTTTAGCCTACAACAACTCTAGGTATTATAAACTAAGGTTCACAAAGATTAATCAAGCATTAACTACACAACGGATGACCTATCGCATTACTAGATCATTAACAATTAAGATAAGAGACAACCAATCAATATTCAATAATTAAGTTTCATATTCCTAAGCAAACATACAAGTAAATTAGCGAGACATGGGGAACATGCAAGCATACACACAAGTAATTGAAGACATAATTAAATTAATGAAGTAAAACACTTATCTTGATGTAAGATAGGGTTTGAACCTAAAATACCTGATAAGACGACCTTGGTTCGGTTTAGGTTTTACTCCAAAAGACTACACAATCGAAAACTAACAAATTCGGATTCTATATATAAGATTACATATACGCGACGTCCACCCTTTGATTTATGGCGTCGCCGGTCGCCGTTATTAGGGTTTCGTCTTGCCACGTTAGTCTTCTGACGCGCCACCTTATGCTTGTGACGTCATCCCCTTTAGTCTTTGGCGCCGTTTGGATCAAATCTAGGTCGCCCGAGTCATGCGACGACCTACTCTTTAAAAACCCGACACCGCCACTTGTAAATAAGCAATTTAGCTCGAGTCATCACAAAGTGATGCGACGGCGTCGCAGATAACACCGACGCCCGTCCCCTTCGCTTTAGCACTGAGTGTCTCGATTCTTGACTTTGGCCATTTTCTTCAGATATTCGCACTTTTCGTCCGAATAAGTGTCATTCCAAATTTTGCCTTCAAGATACCTAAAAAGTGAAAAGGAACGATATTAAGTAATAACGGATACAAAAGTGATCAAATAAGGGCTTAAACGACCCCTCAAAAAGGTACATTTTAAAACCTTATCAATAAGGCTTGGAGTAGAGGCATCTACAACAAGACCAAAACAAAACCACGAGAATAAGCAAATCCATTTTCACCCTAGGAACCAAAATCGCAAAATCTAACAATCCAAATTCAACGTAGCCAAGATCGATTCCAAATATTCCAAGAAGCCCGATGAGCTTATTACAACTTCACACAACCCAAATGCAAACTTGTGACCAATTGGGTCTAACTTGACCCGATGCAAAACAAGGTCTTACAGTTCCAACAATTCCAAAATAATCCGAAGTCAAATAATAATTAGACGGCGACGAATAGCGATTCATAACAAAGGAAGGATATCGCGATAAACAATAATTTGTGATGCCAAGTGTGTTGTGTGTGAAGGAAAGCTTTATAAAATTTCATGCTCAGATCACATACCAAAACTTTTCCATTTCCAAATCAAATCAAAACCAACCGGACATAATTCTATTATAACTACTCCAAGTATAGCAAAATTCACCTCCGAGCCGGACATAGGTGATCGGGCTATGTCCCATCGTCCCTCGTTGAATATAGGTGATCGATCATATTCACCCGAGTTCAATGAATTTTGATATACTTGACTTAGTTACTCTAGCCTCATGTCTTTCACTTTCCAAAATTAGTTTGCAAAAGATTAAAACCAGTGTCCACACGCGAGGACGAGTGATGAGATTGTTCAAGGAAAGAGTTGCAACGCTACAACAGATACGATGTGTAAACATAAGTATATCGAAGATACTTATAACATATAGTGAAAGATAAATGGATATACTCATCCAATAGTAAGGCACACATCTCATCAAATATATTAGCAATCAAAGTCACAAGTGAGGCATCATCTGGCGTGCACGTGTCGGTCATAGGGTTAAATTTTCATAAAAGTGGTTATAGTCTAGGTTTTGAAAATTTACCCAGTTCTCTATAACCTAGGCTCTGATACCAATCTGTAACACCCCCAAAACATCGTGTTTTAGCGGAAGCATACAATTTTTGGGTGCTACTAATTGGTATCACAACACAGGCATAGAATAACATGTTTTTCTTAAGAAAACTCATTTATTCAGTATGTAGCAAAGTTTACAATAAAATTTGATGCGAAAACAGGCCCATAATAAATAAGTGGTCCCCAAGTACAAATATCGTCGTAGTCGCCTATGACCACGCCACACCATTGCCCAAGCGCCTCAAAAATAATCGCCTCAATACCGAGAATACATGCTAAAAGAGTCAACACGAGGTTGGTGAGTTCATAGGTTTGCATAAAAGTATAGTGAGTCCAAAAGAGCCTTTCGATCATTGTGGCGCCTACAATGTCGCAAAAACAAAGTTTACCTTTAAGCAAAATAGTAAGGTAGATCACAAGGTTTTCAAGTGCAAATCATTTCTCATAAACAAGTCAATTTAACCAAGGCATACCCCGCCTAATTCACAAGATCAAAACATTTATCCTCAAAAATAATTCATAAACAACCACTTGGACCATATCAAAATCAAACACTACAACGAATATAGTGTCACGCAAGCTTAACTATTAAGCAGGCTAAGTCATGAAACCAACACTAGATAGCACACAAATAATCGACATGTTATACGTCCCCCACATGAGCCATGTGGGTCGGAGGGGTGGCCATTCCCAATAGATCTATTCATAACGCTCGCACAATCCTGAAAATTGTTTTTGCTACTTTCGATTTTAAGTCCATGTCGCTTTTTTGTGGCATGTGCAACCCTCAAAATTGTTTTTGCTACTTTCGTTTATTACAGTGTAACTTTAGTTATGTAACATTTATTTTGTGCAACACATAAAAATCTTTGGAGCAGGATGTAATGTTCAACACAACGCTGGGTTTCTAATCTTAACCTAGCACGTAATAAACAAAACATTTCGTCCAAATCAAATAGTTTTCAAGCACTTGTATCCACATAAAAATATATTTAAACTAATTCACGATTTCATCAAACCAAGTAACAACAGATTATTCAAATAAATCAAACATTTGCATTTAATAAAAACGATCATGTATTCTCCCCCAAAACAGTTTAAAAGCAAGTAAAAGTAGGGGCCATGAACTCACTTCGATACGAGCAACGCAAGAATCACAACTAACAAGACTGGCATCAAAGAGCATGCACAACCAAATCATGAAGGAAAGCACGTCGATATCCAAAGAGTACAAGTACAAAGGTACTACATCGTCACGACCTAATAGTATACGTATTATCTCAAAATACGTCTCAAAAAGTAAAATAATATAATGTCCGAAAGACAGCGTGTCTTAGTTTTCGTGGAATACTCGTATCAAATGTTTCCAAAAATCCATTATCAATATCTCAAAAGTTTAGTTTTAACGTTTCGTGTGGTGGTAAGGGATCATGACTCGACATGCAACTCACGCCAAAAGTATACCAAAGATATAACTCACACCAAAGGTTATAACTCACGCCAAACATAACTCATACCAAGACATAATATATATCCCAATATATTATGAGGAATAGTCAATAAAGTTGACCAAGACTTGAGTCGAGAAGAATATGACCAGTAAGATGCTAGGATAATAATGACACGTAATTTCTTCGGTAAATAAGTCAATTGGTAGTTTCGGTATTTACCCAATAATCCCAAATAACTTGTATAAAACAAATATGTTTTACAAACAATGACAAGTTTGAAATTGGCAATTCAAACAATAAATGTTTTACCACTTAAAAGAAAACTTGGTTAAATGCTTGTTGGGTTTTATAAAAATAGAAGAGATTTAGATTTAAAGATACAAGTTTGGAATGTTTCTATAAATTTCAGCATGATACGTCCATTTATATAACATTCCCAAAGTCATCGTGACTTTAAATAAACCAAGTTTTAATTACAATATTTTATCGGCTTTGTTTATCGTTATCATTTGTTTAATTATTAGGCTTGGCTTTATTGAATATTTTGTGTCCGATCCGTATCCAATATATTAAATTCTTGCGAGTCTAATATATTATACCGTCTTGTCCCAAAATGTCCAATAATTTCCATCGTCTAATATTGTAAGTCCGATAACGATACAATTGTCAAATAAATAACCAAGTATCAATCTCAATGTCACATTCCATAATTTGCCAAAACGTACCAGTTATCACAAGCATCAACAAATAAAACTCATTAGTCCAATACCCGAAAATTATTAGTGCGGGTTATATATACTAACTTAACACTTTAGACACACTCTTAAACTCATTTCATTAGTCTTGTGGGCTTCAGATGCAAAACACCCAACTTTTAGTGGGCTTAAGCCCAAATTAACAACCAAACACATGATACTTAACTAATGGGCTCCTAGCCCATCACACGCCCAACAAAATTTCACAATCACAACATAACTCAAGCGTAATACACAACTCACTATCATTGTTGCTAAACTGATTCAAGCAAAAACAAAATCAGCATTCTAATGGGCTCAATATTGTCACAGCCTAGCAAATACCGCAAGTAACAATTTCAAGACACGAATGAGAGAAACAAAACTGACTTGGATCCGCACTAACCAAACACCTTCTCGGTGTTCACTGTGAACCGAAACAAGAGTATAACAAATACCATACGTGGGTTTTCGGTTTGAACTGGAACAAAACCGACAACCAAACGCATCCCAAAACTACTACCACTACAATTAACACAACTCAGGTGATTACAACCTGGAACGAGCAAACCAACGAGACCAATCCGACCCATGGACTAGTTAAGACCAATGTCAAACCATTTCCCCATCTTACCCATTAACATAATAACTTCACAACATTAACCAACCCGAGACCTTATAATAAGTAAAGTCTTATTAAGTCGTGACCAAAGTCCATGAACTACTCAAACTCACATCTGTAAACGCACCCTGATGACTTTCATATTAAAAGAAACGACGACCAGCACTTCCAAGAACACTTTATCACAATCAGAATACACCACTAATCATGAGCATGTCAAATGACTAAAAGCAAAACCAAATTCCACTTGGTGAGGGTCACGACCCAATTCCAATACCAGGTTTACATCCGGTTTATTGAAACAACGACAACGGCAACGCATAACCAAAGACATCATTTTTATAAGTTTAAACCACACGAAACTTTATATCAAATTCGTTTTTAAAATCAAATGTTTATTCCACGAATTTATAACCATTCACTTTATCAATCGGTCTTAACAAAGAAAAATAGTAGAAACGAATTTTTATGTATTCATCTTACCCAAGATGATGAGAAAGAATGAAAAGAGAGGCGGCGAGGGGAAGATGAACACAAACACACACGAACCAATCTCGCTCTAAACCCGTAGACAAGCGAACCCTTGGTCTTCTTACAGCGGCTGAGATGGTGAAGGAGGGTGACGTTACAGAGGTGGTTAGCGCGGAAGCTGCTGCAGCGTGAGAGTGGTGGGAGGAGTGGTCGGCTGAAGAGATGGCGCCGGTGAAGTGGGCGGCGGCTGGTAACCCTAGGAGAGGAGGAGAGGCAATAGAAAAGTGTGTGTGATACAAATGAGGGTGAAACCCTATTTCTGCCTTTTTATATCCACAAGGACCAATTTTGTAATTACTCCAATGATAAGGGTGGCAAACAAAATTAAACCACAGGGACCATTGTTGTAATTGTTGCAAACTTTATCAAATGTCCGATTCAATTCACGAAAATTACGCCACCGCGTTCAGAATAATTTTTCCAATAAGAATGAGTATTTGCACGACTATTTTCTCGCAAATGAAATAACAAACAAATCAAAATGATTAATAGTTTTATGTTTGTTCCGGTACGCGTTGTGTCTAATTTTCACGTTTCGCGAGATAACTTTCTCGTTTTCACATCAAATGAGCTCAGGAAAGTTCGTAAATGAGAAACAGACGAATTTTCTCGAAAACGAATATCTGAAAAAGTGTGAGTTGTTACATTTATAACAAATAAAAAACAATGGAACTTAATTTTTTCTTCAAACAATACCAAATTCAAACGAATCTTCAATCGAAATCGAAACCAAAAGTCAAAACAAATGATTTCTTTAAACCAAACACGATCAAACAAACCTTTTTTTGTGTAAACTGTAAGACGTGAAGACTAGTCGTGATTTAAGAGGAGACTGGTCGAGCTTTAGATGACCTATATCTCCATGTCGCTCCAAATCGAAACCAAAAAGAAGAAAAAAAAGAAAAAAATAAATAAATGCGTTAAAACAAAACCAAACATCACAAGAAAATTTAAGCAACTTTATCAGTACTTTGATGACCTATATCACTATGAAAAAAATATCAAATGATGAATCCCTATGGTAAGATCGTAGATCGGCGTGTCCAGAAGCTATGATTAGAATATCAGTAACATCCGAAGGTTAACGAAAATGCTAAGCCAATGCTACCGCGGCAGTGCAAAAAATGATGACTGTAACATAGTAGTAACTTCGACTGGTTTATGTGACTTACTCTAATTTCAAACTGAAAAACTGAATAGTCAAAATGCTATAGAGATGTTTCTAGTACATGCATTCTGATTTTCTGAAAGATCTGACTGTTAACGAAGCTCATATTGTGTTTTTCCCACAACTGTGCAAATAATGGTGAATGAAAAAGAAAACAGGATCTCTTCGGTTCACCGATAATTAGCCAGTGACCGGGGAATGACAATAGTCGGGTGACTTGTCCTTAAGTCTTTGATATCAGGTTAGACGAATAATATTCATTAAGAACATCTACAAAAGTAAATGTTAATTTTATAACTTACAAATAAGTGCCATGTTTATATTAAAGTGAGTATGAATAAAGGGAAGGAAATAATATTCCTTACAAATATTCGTTTAATTTTAAATGCATATTCTTGTTCCAATATTTCGGCTAGCTACCCGGTTTACTTAAATCGAAAATAATTGAATAATAAATGTATTTAGGTGGCAGTTGGACTAAAGCATCCATTCAATTTTTTTTATCAGTTCATAAACATATTCACATTCAACATATGAATAGATAACTTATATACGAGTTTTATATTCTTTTCATTTAAATAAATTTAGTGTTCATTTAAGAGTCAAGTTGTCAACCAACTTGACAAACTTAGAAACACATATACGTGAAGTGATTAAAAAAAAACATATTTCATATATTAGAAGATTATTCGCGTATAACGGTGTTCGTATATATGTAGCGTTATTTTGTTTATCCATGTTTTCTTTGAGAGTGTATATATTAGTGTGAAGTAAGTGAGAGTAGAGAAAATTTGTTGATTAAATTGTAATTAAGTATTTAAATAATATTATGTTAATTTTTATAAATAAAGGCATTTTAAAATACAAAATTACTCGTTTTATAGTTTTAAGCTTATAAAGAAATGTGTTTTCTCTTTATGTGTAGGAATATTCTTTTTTTGGTAAATTGTTTTTATACCCGGTGAATATATTATTTTTAAAAGGCATTTAAGTTCAATGGATGGAGATGAATCCCGCATTTTAACCCGTTACATAGGCGGTAAAGATAACATAAAAAGACATTATTATTCCAATACAAAGGAAACGTACTCCTAACCACTAGAAATACATTTGACTCGAGACCAAATATAATCTAACGTTTAACTTGACCAAAAGCCTTATATCAAACGCATCATAGAATGTCATTTGTTCGGGAGTTAGATCTTCACATTCATGATCATCATAAGGATTATCTTCATATCTCTTATTCCATTGTTCATATAAGCTTGGCTTCCCACTTCCACCTCCACTAGAAAAAGTACTTGTACTCTTTAGATATTTAGGATCCATAAAATGTGCAGTTTCATTGTCATCATCAATAACATCATTATCACTGCCTCATCATCTATATTAATTTCCTTATCTTTCCCACCATTCCCATCAGCCTTATCAATTATGGAACTAAACTTTCCACTATAAGCATCACTTACAACATTATCAGCCAAATTTAGAGCTTCAAATAGATTTGAAGTCAAAATTTCAATTCCATTATCCACATGGGATTTCTTTTTCGTACCACTAGTAGTAGCCACATTAGCTATATTGCATATTGTTTCAGAAACTTTTGGACTATTACCATCCTTATTAACTTTCTTTGATTTGGCATGCCTCGTATCCTTACTTGGTGATGACATTTTCGAGGCAGGCATGTAAACAAATTTAGACTTGGTATTAAAACCATAATATCCTCTAGCGTGTTTCTTGCCATCATTTCCAGTATCGCTTCGCTTAATCTTCTTAATTCCCTGGAAACCCTCACCTTGAACTTCAACCCGTTTCAAGGACTTAGTATGAACCACTTTAAGGCATATGTCTAAAGAATGGCCAAATACTATGCATGTTGGACATCTAGTTGGTTTTCACTCGTACTCAACACAAACTGAATGTAAGATATATCTATCACCTTCAATATTAGGCACCACTACAACAAGAGTGTCTTTCAACTCAACATCGGCTCGAAGATCAATCATTGCTCGCACAAAACTAGACCGACCCTATGATTCCATGCACATAGAGGTTGTATACGTATCTAACATAAAAAAGGTGTCAAGTTTTGTATCAATAACACTCAATCCATCCTCCGTGAATGTCGTGATAAGAATATCATGGATCTTAACCAAACCAAACACTCTTTAAGTCTTCCTTAGATACATTCATAGAAGACCATTTACGAAGAATCAATGGCACATTATGAATCAACCATGGTCTACTTTCAAGCATTGCTCCCATACCCGTGTTTGAGCTGAATTTAAAAAAGAAAATGTTTTTCGCATTCAACATAGTACGAACAAGCGCATAACTACTCCACGCGTTCTTAACATAGTTTTCAACCACTGGATACACAACTCTCTTACCCAGACAGAATTCTCAAAACGTTCCTTAACCTCTAGGACAAATAATATGGGAATATCAACATCTGCCCCATTACCAACTGGGGCTATTAAGGTGCGAAGTTAACAAGTATAGATAATTAGCTAAAAGAAAATTGACTTTTATTGACTGTAATTTTAATGGCACAAAGGAGTATCATTAAATTTAACTTTTCAGTGACATGCAGGGGCGGAGCTAAATGTATAGTAGCGGGGGGCGTTGCCCCCAACCATCCTCTAGCCGATACCCAGTTTACGCAGAAAAAAAGTTCAAATTAGTAACAAGAAGGACTAGTGCCCTCAAGCAAATGATCAAAGTGCCCTCTACACTCCTAGCGTTAAAAAAATCATAGTCCTTTTTAACGTCGAAAATGATTTTTGGTTGTTTTGTTGGCCGGAAATAATGGAGTAAAAGATGGATAAGTAGTGAGTGGGAAATGAGAAAGTAGATTTGTGGTAGAGGTAAGATAGTGGGGCCACATAGTAATAAAAAGTTACATATAATTTATTAATTATAGTACTCTTATAAATATAATATATTATACGCATTACCTCATACCTCTTTCGTATCTATATAATATACATATGTGTAATAGTTTTTATTTTCCAAATTATGAATTCATAAGTTAAATATAAGGTTATGTAGCTTAGTATCATTTTTGTTTCGGCTAATTATGGTTTATAATTTTTTACCCGACTCAAACTAGGTAAAGCCTTTTATTTTATGAGAGATTAGTGTAACCACTTCGAACACATGACATTTTCGATAGTAAACCTTTTAGTGTCATAACATTTTCCAACATATGAAAAATATATGGTTTCAATAAAATTATCAGATGTTTTATAATTAAGTTACTTATAAGACGACAAGCACTTTGGTACAACTTGTATGATACTTGTCATGTTTTTTCGACAAGTATTTGTAGTCTATAATAACTTCTAACTGCATTGAAATATAGCAATCTTATAGCCTTTAATAAAACCCGACCCGACCCGACTTGTTTTCACGTTACACAAATTTTTTCATAATGCTCAATGCCCTCTATAATCACATTTTCTGGCTCCGCCACCGGTGACATGTGTGAGCAAAAGTCAAAATTTTGTGATTTAATTACACTTTTTGTGAAAAATGTGTGTTAGAAAATTTATCTTTACACTTTTTATTTTTGTTATTGTAAATAGGTATTTACCTACTTCATTTTTACTTATACTTTTTAACCGTAAGAATAACACCTGAAAAAGTTAAGTAAAATATTTTTTTAACTTTTGTTGATATTTTTATACTTTTTATAATTTATTTTTCAATAATGGACAATTTT
Source organism: Chrysanthemum lavandulifolium (assembly GCA_022545495.1). Lineage (NCBI taxonomy): Eukaryota > Viridiplantae > Streptophyta > Magnoliopsida > Asterales > Asteraceae > Chrysanthemum > Chrysanthemum lavandulifolium. The sequence continues at coordinate 249,467,305 of CM040242.1, forward strand.
TTTGTTAGTGATTATTTATCTAGTACCGTCTCTCTAAAGCCTTTGAAATAAACACGAGACTTTGGTTTTCCAAATGGTAGAGCTATTTGAAATTAAAGTTTTCAGCAAAAATTTCCATTATGAACCACCCTTTTTTAAGGCGAAAATACAATAAACAAGCAAGAAATTAGATGCAAAACAAGAACCACACACCCCTAACAAGGGGTTTTCGAGTATTTGATAAAAGAAATGAGTTAACAGGTAATATAAAGGTTGATTGATATTTCTTCTATAAGATTTGATAAAAAGATATAAGCATGAAATAACAAGATATATTTCATATTGTCAAAAAAAAAAAAAAGTTTACAATCTATACTCTTTATAACGCTACAAAAAATTGGTTCAATATACACAATTTTTTTCTCCACATTTCTAAAAGTGTGTAAAATTTTATTAATTTACTAACACTTAGTAATGTGTAAAAATTAATTACATTAATAAATGTGGGAAAAAAAATTGTAAAACAATAAATTTTCCACTCTTTTAGTTGTGTCAAAAAAAAGTTCACACTTTTAAGTGTGAAGAAATCTAAAAAATGTCTACACTTATAGGTGTGGACCCAAATTCTCCACACTTCCTCAAATGTCTACACTTCACACTTTTCAAAGTGGAATTTGGGTGTCTGAATAGAAATGATCATGACTTAACTTCCTCTTGGCTTGCCTAAAACCACTGCCATCATCCCGATGACCAGAAAATAAGTGGGCCCTGATTCTCTCGCCGACACTTTTTCCCAAGTTTGTAGAATGCTTACGTATCATTCTCTTAAATAACCTCCATACTTAGAAGTGTGGAGAATCTTATAATTCTTCACACTTAAAAGTATGAACTTTAATTTGATACAACTATAAGTGTGAAATTTATAATTTTTTTCACACTTATTAATGTATACAATTTTTACACATAATTAAGTGTTAATAAATCAATAATTAAAATTTTACACACTTTTAAAAAGTGTGAACATTTAGTGTGGAGAATGAACAAATTTTTTGTAGTGATATAAAGAGTGAATGTTCATTCTTTAAATATTAAAATTTTGAAAAATCTTGAATCTTGAGAACTTAAATTAATGTAGTTTGCTTAAATTACTCATAAGTATTTTTTAGTACACCTTAAACTTGATCAATTAGAAAATTGACAATTTGTCAAAAAACACACACTATATTAAATTTAAAAATCACATGTTTCGCATCAAATATTAAATCAAAATCATAACTTTTCAAGTATAATTAATTGACGTTATACACCGATGTTTTACGAAGATATTCGTCTAGTAGTATATCTTAAGTTGTTACACATACATTTTACATTATAAAGTAAACATGCTCAACATATCATAGAGTAACTACACCGGGAAAAAATTTCTGAGTTGCAAGGTTTTCAAGATCCATTAGCTTCTAGCTAGCTAGCTTCCACACAATCTCAAAGTCGACATTAATCAATTAACTATGGTTTACAACACATAACAAAGAAAGAATGAACAAAACACAAAGTTTAACTTGTATATAAATTATCTACAAATCAACAAATCAATAAATCAAACTTCTAATATTTGTATCTTAATTATATCACAATCAAGAAATCATAAATGAAGCGCCAAATTTGTGCCCTAACTAAACAATTACGTTGCTAATTTTAGTCACATCACTTTGTAAACGGACTAAAATCACAACGTATACATATCTTTACACAATGAGTTAAACATCTGAAATGTCATCAAATAATAACCTAATCTAAAACTTTAGTATCATTTTATGATGGATATGATGAAATCAAATTATGTGGTATACAAGGTGAGTTACTCCAAACCCTAGCATGCATCTTCAATATCTCAATAGCTCTTTCCTTCATTTTACTACTACAATCAACTTGCAACACCAAACACAGCTTTCCAACCACACCAATTTGCAACATCTCGGCCACGACACCGCCATTGCCCGAATACTTAGCCACCGAGTACACAATTCTGACCGCCCTTTCACTAGCAACCGGCGAAACCCTAAAAATCTTTTTAGAAACAACTGCCAAACCCGCGCCATGTTTTAGCAACTCAGATCGCCCTTCGGCACATTGACAAAGCTGATCTAGGGCTAATAACACCATTTCCAGCACTCTTTTGTCTGATGAATCTAATAAAATATCAATCAATGCAGGGACCGCAGATGCTTCTGCGGCCCTGATCCTATTTCTCCCTGATAAACAAACGTTTATCAGTAACTTTAACGTTGCTTTAGTGGCTTTATTTGAGATCTGATCATTCAGAATATTAACTAGCTCAACAAAGAACTCATGTTTCAAAGATGACGTCACTTGCATGGGCTGAGCAGCATCAAACATAGATTTCAGCAACATGACAGCATATGTTCTTGTCTCATAGTTAACAGCGCGTTGCATCACGCGCGTTAGGGTTTCAACAAAATCATTGTTTTTAGCAAGTGAACCTTGAATTGTAGCTTGTGAAATATGCATGTGGTAAAGTATACCTAGGGCTTCATCAGAAGGTGTCACCAACTCGAACTCTGCCACGTCGGATTCATCTCCAACTGATGATGACGTCATGCTGCTATTGTTGTTAGGGTTGTTTAGGACATAAGTTAGATACTCAACTGCTCCAGCTGCTTCCATTGACCTTTTATTTGTTTCACTTTCTAAAACAAGCGTTTTCAATCTTTTCAAAGATTTCATTTGCAAAGATGGAGTTTTCAAATCTTTGAGAAGCTTTAGGATTTGGGTTTTGGAGATAGGAGCTCGAGGCGTAGGGACTCTTTCGACGCCACATGTCGGGTTAAGTGTGCACCAAGATTGGATCAATCTTCGAACCGTGTGATTTGGTGTAAGTTCCACGTCTAGCAGGACTTGTTTCGTAACCGGGCAGGTGTTGTTCTTCTTCGTGTATAGCCATTTCTCGATGCTATCGCGATCATATGTGATCCCCGTGTGAAGTGTTACAGGGTCTTTCATGATTTCTAAAGAAATCGGACATACGAAAAATGGAGGAACTTCGACGTTTTTGAGATCACTCATTGTAAAATGAAGAAATATTGTAGAACAACCTAAGAAAATATATGAAGGACTTTTTGATGTTTGAATGATTGAAAGTAAGAGGTTATTGATGATGTTTAATTTTGTTTGTGAATACTTGAAATGGAGAATAATGTTGGTTATATATATGTATTGGGATTTGAGTGAGAAAGGAAATAAAAATAGTATTTATTTATTAAAGAGAAAGTCAAATTGAAGAAAAAGTAAAGCAAATTGATGGTCAAAGACAAATTGTGTTTGACTTTTCAAACATGTTTGTAAGGCTCAAGAAGAAGACAGCTTAACTTTGGTTATAAATGCATGTGCTAGATAAAGTACAAGGGCATAATGTGAAGGATAGGTCGATAAGACTTGTGTGTTAAGAAAATATAAATCCAACTTTAGGTCCTTCCATTTTGACAATTTTTCATCTAGCAGGTTAATATTTTACAAGTATAGATTTGGTTAGTTAGTTAAAATATGAAAGAAGTTTAATCAAATACTTGCTTCATAGTTAAGTTAACGAAATGGTAGTCGGTATCAAAAGGTTTGTGTTCCAATGACACCTATTGTTGTGTGAGAAGCTCCTCAACTAAATGGTTGTGGGTTCAAGTTCTGCTTAAGACACGTGTGATAATCTATGATATGATATTGTGAGATAATTAATTGTCGTTAAAAAAATGGTAGTTGGGTGAGTAACGTTACTTTTGCTATATGATTTTGTTGTGATTTTTGTGATGTAAATACTCAAGTGCGCATAACGTGTTTAAAATTAAGTTATTTCTTTTTTTCCCTAGTTCTATAGCGAGCCTATACCATGTTATGGCCTAATTCTTGACATCCGGTTTACTTTTGTGGTTTCGCTAGCTCTAGATTCATTGCTTTTGTGTTACACACACAAATGAATTTATTTGTAATTACTTAATCTAGTAAAAAGTGTCTCAACTAGTTAAAAGTTTGAGAAATACTTGAGTCACAAAATTGTTAGTTGTGACCCCAACGTAGATACAGACATGCTCACTTCATCACATTGTCGGCAATATCAACAATTCTTAAGGTTTGTAAACAGGTTTAAACACTTCGACATCATAAGAAGAAACTTGTGATTATATTGGAAATGATTGAGATCTTCATCGTAATATATGACATGCTTGCACATATAAATCGATATTCAATTGTTACTTCAATTTTGTGATACAAGAACGCATCCAGCCGAAAACAGAAAGTTTAGTGACCTTATTTGAAACTATTGATAATAAAGAGTGGGTTTTAATAGTTGATGATACTAGTGATATTGAAATGAAAATGTTGTCCCCTAATACAAATGTTGACTTTACTATCTCTAAAAATGTCAACATGTGGTTCTGAAATCCCAATCACTACTCGTGCTTAATTTCGAAAAGCGGCTACCGACACTTGTTTGTTAAATGGATTTGGATCGATACATGTATTTCTTGGTTGCCTCTTAGCTTTATGATTAAGGATTTCCTAGCAACATATATAGTTTTAACGAGTGTGACCAATCACCACCGAAAACCGCACACGCGATCTGTGGATTGAACTTTAAAGAACTTACTTTGTGACACTTAAACCCAAAGGACTAATTTTCTACTGGTTGGTATAGTTAGAATTAATTCTACGGACTTACAAATAATTGAATCGATTCTTACCTCTGCAACGCCGCTTAAACCAGGGACTATTTTCATGATTGCATATATAGTAATTAATGATCATGACTTATTTTGCGGTATTCTTGAACATCGCGACTATTTTTGCCAGTTGAGAAATTTTGCAATTAATGCAAACACTTTGGGCAAAATGTACTCCCCATCTTTAGTATATCTGAGTCGGAAACCGCTGATCTGACAATGCATTATCATGATCCAAGGATCGATCCAAAATCAATGTCTGACCTTACCCACAACTCCTCAAATAATTGAATCGATTCCTTCCTCCACTTTGAAACCTTTTCTAACGATCAAGTCCAAACCCCAAATAGATGGTTTAACCGGATAAAGCCAACCTCTCGACGCACTATGGATAGCATCTATAACCTCCTTCCAAAGGCTCCCATTTTCCGGATTCTTTTGTATCGTGAATTTAGATAGGACTATTTTTCGCCAAATCTTATAAAGGACTTACTATCCAATGACACTTAAACCTTATGACTATTTTTGTCAACTTGAACTTACTGCAGAACGACACCTAAACGCCGAGGAGAATGGGCCTATAATTTTTGCTTGACTCGAAAGCTGACACTGATTAATTAAACAACGATTTTTGCAAACATTCTTGTCATAGAATAGTTATATTAATAATATATAATATATAATATAATGTGTTATATGGCACAATAAGTCAATAACATGTATGAAATTAAACACTGAGATACAGGGCATGCTTATCATGTATGGCACACGGTATTATAAGAAAATTTCTTATTTTCAAAATAAGCTACTTAAATTATGTCTTTTGTTTGAGCAGTGCCGTAGCTAACTGATCGGAGGCCCTGGACGAAAGCTTATACGATAACTACATACGATGGTAAAAAATATATTATACCAACTATGAAAACTAAAATCATAGCGTTTTGATGATCTATCTTAAGTTTTAACAAATATTTACAACATAAGATTATACAAGGGTAATAATTTTTGTCGAAAATGGATTTTGAGGCCTTAAATGTATAATGAGGTATATATTTTGAGGCCTTTAAAAATTTGAGGCCATGTGCAGTAGCACACCCTCATATACGGCTTTGTGTTTGAGAGATATTTATCAAAGATTTTAGAAAAATAATCTCATGCTACTTAAAAATAATTTCTTTTTTCTATCTCAAGTTTCATCTTCATCTACATCTACATCTACAGCTACATCTGCAGTTCCAACAATAGTTAGGTTCGCCAAGCCTCTCCATAGTCTTATATAACGTTATCTTTTCAAAAGTCATGTGAGTAAATCACAAACCTAAATCTTTTTTAGCTATACAAAAGATGTAAGGTGTGAATGTTGTGTGTATAACTTTATAAACACGCATACATAAAATGCAACATATAACTTTAGAAAGAGGTATCTCAACATATAGGGATGATTAATTTTTATAAAGCCTGTAATTTATGTTAAAACAGCTTATTTGAGTTAATGATATTTTTGTGTCAGGCAGCGAAAGCAACTCATTTCCCACGAAGGAAATAATCTTAGATAGTTAAATATCGCGAGATGCACTATAGGGCCGGAACGCATATAGCATTTCCGTGCGTGAGGATGGTTTAAGTTATTTTGAGCTCAGATCGATTTTGGTGGTGAATATCTTCGAATGACTAGAAAAAGTTCAGAAACAGCCACGAAAACACTGGTTACTGTTAATTCGCGTACACACAACCAAGAAATGCTAGACTCTTGGGTAGTATTTAGAAGGAAAAGGAACATAGTAATTACCATAAAGCAAGTAAAATAAACACGTTCCTAATTTGTATGTTGTGTTTATGATGTTTTTAATTACTCTATAAAGTACCAAGAGCTAGGGTCATATTTTATGTTTAAAGATGGTGGACAATTGCTGCTTTCGGTTAAAGTAACGTAAAAATGGAAGAAAAACTAGGTCAAAAAGAAACGGTGATTCGCTTTTTTTGTTAATTTTTCTTTCTTCAAACTCTATTTCACTTTATATTTTAAAAATATTATTGTCTCCACTAATTTACGGCATTGTACCTTACCATTACAAGACTATTTCCCTTTCGAAAAGGTAAAACTAAATTGGCCTTGACATTAGATCAAATGTATTTAAAAAAAAGTGTTCAAAATATATTTAAATGGCTACTATTTCCTTAAAAATAAACCACTTAACAAAAAACAAACAAATTATGTCTAGTAATCATCCTAGTTACGGTTTAACCAATATTAAATCAAAGTTACACATTTTAAATTGTTATTAAACTTGTTGAGACGTCTCTCACGGACGGAACTAAAACCAAATATGACCAAGTGCACAAATTTTTTGAATCGTAATATAGAAGCACATTTCAGATGGATCGGGTGTATTTATGAAAAATAATGCTTTTATCAAAAAGTAATACTAAATCGAAAAATCCATAAAAATCCCGAGAACCTAAGGAACCCCTGATTCCATCCGTGACGTCTCTAATTAAATTCTATCCAATCTTTGGCTTTGTTGAATGGTAAAATGGATGGTTTCTAGACTATTTAAATTTGCAACCTAACAAATATATATTATATACGTACGCATGCTGCATGCATAATGATATTTGTATAGTTTAGTTATCATTATTGTGAATTCAATAATTAAATGACTCTTTCAATTTGACTTAACAAATTAGACCATTGGGTTAGTTTTGGATACGTTCAAATTTTTAATGTGAAATTCACCATTTCATTCGAAAGAACAAGTAATCGCATATTGGTTAGTTCTATATATAAGTGAGACAATTTCTAAGTTCGTAAGACTAAGCCCTAAGGTGAAACGTAACACTACGAATAACGGAAGAAGTCACCGTGTTGTGTCGTCATACTAAACTGTGAGGTAAGCCAACAGGTTATTGTAAATCGATTACTAATTCATAATGTAAGACTGGGTTATGAAAGACGTACAGAAAAGTTTTGCGTGATCTTTGAAGAAGAAAATGATTTTTTTTTTCACTACAACAATCGTGATTTTCGCAGGCGAATTATTGTAAATCGATTACTATTTCCATTGTATCCCCTGCGAAACCTGTTACCGGGGACATGTCCTCGGCGAAAGCCCCCTCGGCAATACCCTCTCGGGAATACTTTCCCCGGGGACTAAAACCTACTTTTACCGGGGACATGTGGGTCTGCACAAATTCTACCTGGTCCGTCAAACACGTCCGGCGTGGCACTTTCTTTTGCCGTGGGTCGTCCCAGGGAAAAGGGTAAATAAAGATTATCTTTAACTCCTTCACGGGACAAGTCCCCGGGAAAATGAAAACTAATATTATCTATAAAACTTTCTCCGGGACATGTCCCCGTGAAAAAGTTGACCCATTTTGCGAAAAATTGCGCAAAATGGGTAATTCAATTTTTTCCTAATTTTTGGAAAAATCTACAATGTAACAACCTTGTTTGAAACCTATTTTATGCTACAACAACACAAATTAGCTAAACATAATATCATATATAACCAAATGGTCCAAATTCGCTACAACACAATCGATAACATAAAATGTGTTTCCAAAATCGCCAATGGTCCAAAATTATACATAAGCTGCCTATACGCAAATGGTCCAAAACTATACGTATAATTCATTTAGCGGGAATCCTAACCATGTTATTCTCTACAAACATATCCTAACACATAAGGCTCGAACTCGTGTTCACCAAGCGCTTTTGTCAGTTGACTTAGATATCTTCTACTTCTTCTGGTTTGTCAAAGCTTAACATACGTATTTTAAATAGTTTGGGGTTTTAGGTAATGAGAACTATCCAAGCATCGGTATCAAAAGACCGCTTTAAACCATTAGGGTTGAATTGGTCATTTAAACAATCGAGGGTAGGATGGTGGATTTTGGGACTAAACCAAGATCTTGGCAGGTGTTGGGGTCCACCCTTTCGTATGTAATAGCACTTTAACTAGGTTAATGAGATCATGTTGTTTATTGTTGCTTGTGATACAAAAGATTTGATCATGTTTGCTTAGGACTTTTTGAACAATGTGTCTAGGGTATTAAGGGTTGGTGAAAACATGAGAATGGTGTTGGTGTGTCTAGTTAAAGTGCTATTACACCATTTCCGATAACATATCATTATCCTTTTACAATGATCTTCCAAAACTCACCAAATTCTCTCTTATATTATCAAACAACAAAAATGAAGTTAGCGGCGGTGACACGTGAAGCCTCTCGATGGTTTCTGGCGAGGAGGTACGGTTTCTTGGTCCAGTAGATACATGAAAGTGTACAGCCCATTTCTTGTTACGGTTTGTTATTGTTACCTGATGATGAGAGTTGAATCTTGAAGGGTAGAAAGGTGGTGCAAAATGGTTTAGCCTTGCTTTGAGAGTTGAATCATAACTGTGTGTGTGTTTTTAGTGTGTGTTTTTTGGTGAGAAACTCCATGTGTGTGTGAGAGAGAGAGAGAGAGAGAGAGGTTAGAGATTATAAGAAGATAGATGAAAGGGTTTGTGTGTGTGAGAGAGAGAGAGGTCAGAGATTATTAGAAACCCTTTCATCTCTCTTCTTATCATCTCTGACCTCTCTCACACACACACACATGGAATTTCTCACCAAAAATCACACACTAAAAACACACACACAGTTAAACACTCTCAAACCAAGCTAAACCCTTTTGCATCACCTTTCTACCCTTCAAGATTCAACCCTCATCATCAGGTAACCATAACAAACCGTAACAAGAAATGGGTCAGACAATTTCCTGTGATCTCATGGACCAAGAAACCGTGGTACCTCCAGAAACCATCAAGAAGCCATGTGTCACCGCCGTAACTTCATTTTTGTTGTTTGATAATATAAGAGAGAATGGAAGTAGTTTTTGTAAGATCATTGTAAAAGGAGAATGAAATGTTGTCGGAAATGATGTAATAACACTTTAACTAGACACACTAACACCATTCTCATGTTTTCACCAACCTCAACCCTAGACACATTGTTCAAAAAGTCGAAGCAAACATGATCAAATCTTTTGTATCACTAGCGATGAAACAACATGATCTCATTAACTGGAGTTAAAGTGCTATTGCACATGAAAGGGTGGACCCCAACACCTTGCCAAGATCTTGGTTTAGTCCCAAAATCCACCATGATACTTACTACCCTAATTGTTAAATGACCAATTCAACCCTAATGGTTTAAAGGGTCTTTGATACCCGTTGCTTGGATAGTTCTCATTATCTAAAACCCTAAACTATTTAAAATACGCAACGACATATCTTACATTTTGGTCTTGGGCGTGATCGCGGCGGGCCTCGGCTTGCACCGTGACACCTATATTCCTACAAGTATAAAAGCAAAGCACATAATAAACGATTCTGGATACATTAAGCTACATTCAAAGTATATGGCAAACCACCGAAATTAACACATCAAAGTTTTGGCGAAACTTTTCATGAAAAGTTTCGCCACTATAACTAGATACGTGGCAAACCATTAAAATTGGAGTCTTTCTTTGGCCGCTACAAACATGACGTTGGCGCCTACAAACATAAAAATCAAGTAAGATGTTACACGATAGAAAATTATTTTTGTCAAGTACTAATAAAAATTGGAGTCTTTCTTTGCTCAAGTACTAATAAATGATTATTGCGATTAGGTTTCGTATCAAAACTATTGATCCAAAACAAAAGGCAAACAATTTTATAAAAGTATAGTCATTATATTATAGTATCAGTATGAAATTAACCCAAAATAAACCATTTCGCATGTTGATAGATCAATTATAACACAAGTTATGATTATTCCAATTTTTTCCATATAGTCATAACAAGATATTATTTGGCATGATATTGACCTAATAATCAAACTCTCATACATCATTTATACAGCTAAGAAGGCTATCCCCTATGACCTATATTACCACAAGACATGAAACATGAAGATGCAAGGATAAACTAGTCAAATGATTTATGATACTCACCAGATTTATTATCGACGTGTACAAAGAAACTGGCAGCAACAATGAGATAGCAGAGAATTAACATCAGGCCTTTAAAGTAATTTGATGTTCCTTCTACAAACCAAAGAACTACTTATTAAGTTGTTCAATACACTTGCATTCACAAAGAGCAAGAGAGAAAAAGAGATATACCTGCAGCATAAATGCCACGACCAACACTGTGGTGGCGTTGTTGTGGTGGTGGTGGTGTTGTTGTGAGGAAGTGGTGGTGTTGTTGTGGGGGTTGCAATACAGCAGCTGAGAGAAGTGGGTGAGGAGTAGATTTTTTTTATCTCAAATTGATAACAGATCTGCGTTAATAATTGAGGTGTTTTTTACGTTTCACTTTTCCCGGGGAAAGGTCCCCGGCGAAAGTGTGGTTTGTCTTCTAGTGTTACCTTTGGCGGGGACACGTCCCCGGGGAATGTAATGGCGGGATAAAGTAAAAAGAAACGAGGGAAAATGAAAAGTTTTTCAAAAACTTTCCGCGGGGACATGTCCCCGGGAAAAGCTTTAATTATTCAATTTTCTTTTTCGCAAAAAACTCTTTATTATCATTTTAAATAATTAAAATTAATAATAAATCAGTTTAAATTTAACCTAAAAATTATAAAATTAATTTAAGTATAAGTGCTATGGTATACGTATCATGTTAAACGACCAAGTATATGTACTATTGGTATATGTATCATGTTAAACGACCAACTATAGGTGCTATGATATACGTATCATGTTAAATGGCCGAGTATAGGTGCTATGGAATACGTATCATGTTAAACGACCAACTATAGGTGCTATGGTTTACGTATCATGTTAAACGGCCGAGTATAGGTGCTATGGTATACGTATCATGTTAAACGACCAACTATATGTGCTATGGTATACATATCATGTTAAACGACCAACTATAGGTGCTATGGTATACGTATCATGTTAAACGGCCGAGTATAGGTGCTATGGTATACGTATCATGTTAAACGACCAACTATATGTGATATGGTATACATATCATGTTAAACGACTGAGTATAGGTGCTATGGTATACGTATCATGTTAAACGACCAACTATAGGTGCTATGGTATACGTATCATGTTAAACGGCCGAGTATAGGTGCTATGGTATACGTATCATGTTAAACGACCAGCTATAGGTGCTATGGTATACGTATCATGTTAAACGGCCGAGTATAGGTGCTATGGTATACGTATCATGTTAAACGACCAACTATATGTGCTATGGTATACGTATCATGTTAGACGGCCGAGTATAGGTGCTATGGTATACGTACCATGTTAAACGACCAAATATATGTGCTATGGTGTACGTATCATGTTAAACGACCAACTATAGGTGCTATGGTATAGGTATCATGTTAAACGACTGAGTATAGGTGCTATGGTATACGTATCATGTTAAACGACCAACTATAGGTGTTATGGTATACGTATCATGTTAAACGGCCGAGTATAGGTGCTATGGTATACGTATCATGTTAAACGACCAACTATATGTGCTATGGTATACGTATCATGTTAAACAACCAACTATAGGTGCTATGGTATACGTATCATGGTATACGTATCATGTTAAACAACCAACTATAGGTGCTATGGTATACGTATCATGTTAAACGGCCGAGTATAGGTGCTATGGTATACGTATCATGTTAAACGACCAACTATATGTGCTATGGTATACGTATCATGTTAAACGGCCGAGTATAGGTGCTATGGTATACGTATCATGTTAAACGACCAAATATATGTGCTATAGTATACGTATCACGTTAAACAACCAACTATAGGTGCTATGGTATACGTATCATGTTAAACGGCCGAGTATAGGTGCTATGGTATACGTATCATGTTCAACGACCAACTATAGGTGCTATGGTATACGTATCATGTTAAACGGCCGAGTATAGGTGCTATGGTATACGTATCATGTTAAACGACCAACTATAGGTGCTATGGTATAGGTATCATGTTAAACGCCCGAGTATAGGTGCTATGGTATACGTATCATGTTAAACGGCCGAGTATAGGTGCTATGGTATACGTATCATGTTAAACGACCAACTATAGGTGTTATGGTATACGTATCATGTTAACAAGATTATGGTTTCCAAACACCCCTTTTCCAATACTAAATTATACATGTATTAAGAAACAACTTGACAACAAAACGAAACAGATCAAACGAAACAACTCGGCAAGCAAACGAAACAACTCAAACGATATGATACACACGACATAGACCATAACAAACATCGTCCATTCAATTTTTTTTCCTCGCTACTTCCCGCTCTGCTAGAACCTCGCACCATCTTTTCCTTCCTTTGCTTGACGAACTGCTCAAACAATGCTTCAAGATTTGTTACCCTATTTTCCGCATCATCAAATGTGTAATCAAACGGGCTTTTGAGCTTCATATTTTTCTTCATTTGCTTGACGAATCGCTTCAAACATTACTTGACTTCAAATGTTTTCTCCTCCAACACCATTAGCTTCACAGCCCTAATACACCCACGTAGAATGCCTCTTTCCTTAACCATTCCGAACGCGGTCTCATCAACGGGTCTATGTTCTTATAAGAACCATATTAATCATAAATTCGACCCATACGTATCAAGAACTCGAGTAAAGAGATATATCGACGATAAAACCGGTGACCACTCTTTTTCCTGTAATCGGCCATTATATTATTACTGTGCTTTGTGAGAATTGTGATTGGGTTATTTATGTTTTCCAAGCATCGGGGTTTTAGTTATGTATTAATAGTTGCAATAAAGTGTATTTTTGTAAATATTACTTTTCTTAGGGACATGTCCCCTGGAAAGGTTCATGGAATTTTCCTACGACAATTAGTATGCTTTTGGACTTTGGTCAAATTTTGGTAGAAGTAAAATCGCTTTCGGTGAGGACAAGTCCCCTGGAGAAAGTTTACGCTGAATTTTGACTATCCGTCAAAGTTTGATAAAATCAAACATACTTCACGGGGACATGTCCTCGCCGAAAGTGTCCGTTGAACTTTCCATAACAAGTCAGCGTATTTATGTGCCACGTCAGATTTTATTTTGTCGTTTAGTGACTTTCGCCCCGGCGAAAGTGTCCTCGCACGTCCATCCGATTGTTGTAGTGTTTAACTAGCCCGACATATATTATCCTAAACGGCTAAACATCCGATTGTTGTAGTGTTTAGCTTGCTATATGTTCGTTACAAGCGACCAAATGATGTTAATATGTATTACTCATTACATAACTTTCTTCGAATGTGAAATATAATAACTAAAAACTATAAAAATGCTAGGGAGTACATTAACAATAATTAAAGAAAAAAGATGTTAAGCGTAGCTATAAAAGCTACGTAAAAGACATTAGGACATACGTAGTATATAAGTATATTGAATGCTTGTATATACCTTAATTAATAATAAACCACCCAACTCTTCCATATAACTAATCTCAACCAATCTTATGTACAATCATTTTTACTTATTTTTAAGAGTAAATTGCAAAAATCGTCCTTAAAGTTTGGCTAAATTGCAAGTTTCGTCCCAAACGTTTAGAAAGTGCAAGGATCGTCCCTGTGGGAAACTTTTGGGGCAAAAATCGTCCCTGTCCAACAACAAATGACTAAAATGCCCTTTCTAAACGTTTGGGACGAAACTCGCATATTGGAAAAACTTTAAGGACGATTTTGCAATTTACTCTTTTCTATATTTTTTCGCTTTTTCTTACGTAAATGATCCTTGTGTTGTACAAAGTTTTACAATGTTAGTCCCATTTTTTAACCATCGCCACCACCGCGACCACTACCATCGCCACCACCACCATCTTCACCACTCACCGTCACCACCCCCATTCATCACCACCACTCATACCACCGTCATCGACTACACCACCCATCACCACCACCGGCATCCACCGCCACCGCGGCGCGCGTGGTGATGGTGGTGAATGGGTGGTAGTGGTGGTGACGGTGGTAACCATGAGCGGTGGATGGGGTGGTGTTAGCGGCGACGGGCGGGTGAAAATGGTGGTGACGGGTGGCGGTGGTAGTGGGTCACGGTGGGTGGCGATGGTTAAAAAAAAATGGGCACTAACATTGTAAAACTTTGTACAACACAGGGATAATTTATGTAAGAAAACTGAAAATAATATAGAAAAGAGAGTAAATTGCAAAAATCGTCCTTAAAGTTTAGCCAAATTGCGAGTTTCGTCCCAAACGTTTAGAAAGGGCACCCCAAAAGTTTTCCACATGGACGATTCTTGCACTTTCTAAACATTTGGGACGAAACTTGCAATCTGGCCAAACTTTAAGAACGATTTTTGCAATTTACTCTATTTTTAACTTTTAAATGTAGCTTTTAAAGCTACAGATTGCAAAATCCAAAAACAAATAAATCTAAACCTTAAAGATACAACGATCCTAAAAATACAACTGTGAATACTCAAACAACAAAAAAGTCGTTCTTAACACAGTCACCTGATACGACGTGTGAAAACGAATGATACCAAGTACGACGACGTCTAAAACCGAACACAAATACTTCCCATCCACACCTAGCAATCAAGACCCAAACATGTGTAGATGAGTCTATAAAAAAACGTGATAACTTATATGTTGATGTTAGTTTAAACCTAAGGTTGCATTCAGTAAGGAGACTCGATCGATTACCAGTCGATCTCCTTTTACCCAACTTGGTCGTGATGCCGATCGAATAGAAATGTAGGTGCATTTAATATTTAAACAGTTGCACAACAGTTTGAAATGTAAAAAAAAAAAAAAAAAAATGAACTAGTTTGAATGTGTAACGGTTTGTACCTTTTGAAAAAAATAAAAATAAAAAAAATAAAAAAATCTATTAAACTGCCTTATAAATACATAACATATTTACACACTTAATCCATAAGAACGCATGTGGAATCGTTGAAAATTACCATGAAGATATGCAACAAAACGACTCATCTTAAATTTCAAAGTTCGATTGGTGGAAGACATTTGGCATCGTCATAATCAAAACTAGTTTAGTTGTTTTATTATCGTAATATTTTAATGTTAGTTGAATTTTATTGTAATGTTTTTATTTTATTTGAATTATTATGTAACGTTTTAATTATTAATGAAATTTGAGTTTGTGTTAAAAAAGTTTTTTTTTAAAAGAAAGAAAGAAGAAAAAAATGATCACGTGACTTTCTTGGAAAGACTCAATCATCCGAAGGTCATTGAGAGAAAAAGTTTAACGACAAAAAAAAAAATGAAAATGATTGACTCTCCTTAATGGGCAATACTAACTCTTAACAAACCATTGATCAACTTGGGTCATTTTCAAAGTTGTTAAGCCCAACAGGTTGTTATACTACTATACATACAATTTATCGCATTTTCATATAAACTCATCAAGACGCGTTTTGATCTAGTTTGCCAGGTATATTCCTATCACATACTATAACATGAAAACGACTAAACTATCAGTTAGCGATATGATAGACATGGTACACCTCATTAAGATGTGTGTGAAAGCTAGAAGAAAAATTAAATTTATATCTTGCTGTGAAAACAACAAAAACATGTTCATATTATTTCTTGTTATAAAATATATTTTATTTGAATAACATAGTGCCGTCGGCTTGAGCCTAGCTGGTTTTGCGCGTGTAGCCGTAGCCAGCGAGTTCTTAGCGTGTATTCTAGCTCTGACCCTAGTCTTCTACAATATATGCTGTTTGACCCCCTTGTAGTTCTACTTTTTGTATTTTGCAATTCCCATATTTCAAAATTGAACAATGTTGTCTCTTTAAGTAGCTTTCACAATTGACATATTTGATAATTCACCTATAAAAATAAATCATTTTTTTTTAATTTTTTCTTTTTATATAAAATGTTTGGCTATAATTACTTTTCATCTTTTTTGCATTTTAATTATTGTTCTCACCTTGCGAGGACTAACTTAGTGAAGATAAAAAGGGTGGTGCCCCACCAAAAAATAAAAATTAGCCTACATTATTAACCCTTACACTTTGTAGTTTTAGACCTTATTATTACGAAATATTAAATGAAAATGTAAATTGGCCTCCCTAAAACAAATACGTTATAGTTTGGCCTCTTAATTTAAACTAGTCAAGTTCCGTCTATGCTCATTGGATCCCTTTCCTATTCGACCGTCTAAAACAAATAACAACGATGCCCAATTTCAACATATGAGTAAGATCGGATATAGACAAACATATTATTACTTAAAGGTTGAGATACTACTTTAGAAAAAAAGATTAAGTTGTCTGATAGAAAGTATTTTACAAAATTAATCCTGTTTAAAGACGAAGTCTTTTTAAAGTTGTGGAGAATAACAATATACTTTTTCAATGTGTTCCAATATGGTACGTGTACTTTTTTTTAAACTTTGTTTAAGTTGTAGAATAGCAATGTACTTTTCATAAATGTAAACATTACTATTCTACAACTTAAACAACGTTAAAAAAAGTACATGTACTAAACATAACACTTTGAAAAAGTACATTGTTATTCTACAAATTAAAAAAAATACAAATACCAAAGGACACTTTAAAAAATATATTGCTATTATACGACTTAATCAATTTAGAAAATAACATCCAACAACAGTGTGAGATTTTAACATTTAGAAAAATGACAATACTCAAAGAAACTCTATATCACGTAAACGACTCAAACTTTATGAAATTATTCAAGCATAATTGGGCTTTATTTTATCAAAGTTCGAATAGATATACAACATAATATATATTAACTAAGGAGGTTAAGGGAACACCATTGCGTTGATGTAAACGTTGTATCTAAGTACAAAATTCATTTTCTATCGAAGTCATGTGGCTTCGATGTCACATGTAAGTCATCTAGACATATTTCAATTTTCATATATATTCGGTATGGTTAGGGTCAATGATAGTTTAGTTATGGTCGTTGTAGTAGTCGAGGTTCGTTGTACTTGTGTTTATGGTCATTGGGTTTTGAGGGTCATTATAGCTTTTGAAGGTTGTTGTAGTTATATTTATGATCTTTTCTGTATTTTAGGGTCGTTATAGCTATGGTCATACTATCGGTTGACATCTTTGTAATTTCTAGTATCTAGCAAGTTTAAATTTGTATTAAAAAAATAATACATTAAAAAATCATTTAAAGTTTAAGTTCGGAAGCGTGGCTACACTATGACATTGAGTTTTCGGCAAAGCACTTTGAGGCGCTTATATCATAGTAATAATAGCGTAAAAGGCGTACAGTTAGGCAATCATCACATGAAGCTATTATCTTTGGTTTGGATTTTTGGTGAAACCAAATATTGTGCCGATAGACATAGTGATTCACTCTAGTTTTTGGTTTTTTTTAAATATGTATCTGGTTTTTTCGATGCATGAAAAGGAACACAATGCTATTTTATTTAAGCCCTGATGAGCAACCAAAATACAACTCTTATAATTCAGGTAATCCCGACAATCATAATTGAATCTAATATGAACAATTTAAATGATTTAAATTAGTATCTTAAATAAAATATTATGTAATGCATCAACACTATTGTTATGTTATATCGGGATATGAGTAATGGCAAAAATAACCTATATCCTAATTCAGTTGTTTTTAGTTTTCATTTCAGCAAATAAGTTATTAGAGAAATTGGAGAACTATGTGTGTGTGAAAGATAAAAAAAGGCTGGCAACACTCAAGGGAGAGAGAAAAACTATGGTGAGGCTAAGAGTCCGAGAGAGAGTGAATGTGAGGACATGTCACATAGGAAACGGGGAACAATACAACGTCAAAGCTCTAGGGTCTAATTATTCCGGTGGGAGGCGGAACTCTTCGAATCGTTCATGTTCAACAACTTCCCAGATGATTGGGGATGGGGAATCTTTGGATGGTGTTTAAGAAATATGGTACCGTTTTCGACTTGTTCATGGTTCGAAAGAAATTAAGAAACGGGTAGCGATATGGTTTTGTTTGGTTTAAAAATATCAATAGTGTTGAGGATTTGCTTAGAAGGCAGCAAAATATAAGGGTTGACAACGAGATTTTAAGAGTATACCTTGCATATGAGAGAAGGGGGATGGAAGGTGGTAAGGGCTATGGAGACACGACATGGAAGGGTGGAATTAAAGGTGACAGAAAGCATCAAAATACGTCCCATAAGGGTGCATCAAATCAGTGGAGTGATGGGGTTGATAGGGGGTTTGACACCAGGGACACTAGGAGATACAATGATGTGGTGAACGGCAAGGAGGAACGTGGTGGTGGCAACGAGAATACGAAGGAGGACGTGTGTAGGGTGTTGGAACTGGGCGACGAGGACATCGAGATGGATGTATTTAGGAGAAGCTTAATAGGGGAAGTAAAAAAACTGAGTTACTTGCTGAAGCTTCCAGAATTATGTGAGGTTCCTATAACATGTTGTGTTTGAAATGTCAAGAACCGCGGATAATATTATAAGAAACGTCGATCATGGATTAAGGAGATGAGTTCATAAGATTAAAGTGTGGAAGATAACTATAAGCCACAAGGAAGAGTAACCTAGATAAACATCTTAGGGGTTCCTACAACATGTTGGAAAGAAGTGGTGTTTAGGAGGATCCCTGAATGACATGGTTTCGTCATGGAGATGCACAACTGTAGTCTAGCTAGTAATCAAAATATAATGATCGGGAGGGTGTGTGTTCATACGAGTACTAAAGGATTAATCAAACAACTCAAGATTAAAGTTAAAGACATAACCTTTAGTGTTAGTGTCATTGAGGAAATACGTGATGTGGTGGAGTATCAAGTCCATGAAAGTATCAATCTAGAAAAGAACAAAGATGATGGACATGGTCCCATGAAGACGGAGGAAGATGGGAATGACGACAATGACAAGGAGAGAAGAAACAGTGAATCAGACAGAAGTGATGAAGAGGAGAATGAGAACAAAGAAGATGGGGAGGAAGAAAAGGGCGATTAAAATTATCCCGAAGAAGGTGGTGGTGTTGGCAATGGTTCCGGCTGGAGGTCGGAGAGGCATGGCAGTCGGGAAGTTCGAGTAGATGAAAAGTCAAGGAGATGAAAAGACGGAGGAAGATGGGAATGACGACAGTGACAAGGAGAGAAGAAACAGTGAATCAGACAGAAGTGATGAAGAGGAGAATGAGAACAAAGAAGATGGGGAGGAAGAAAAGGGCGATGAAAATTATCCCGAAGAAGGTGGTGGTGTTGGCAATGGTTCCGGTTGGAGGTCGGAGAGGCATGGCAGTCGGGAAGTTCGAGGAGATGAAAAGTCAAGGGTGTCTTCAGAATTCAAAATAAATGATACTTTCGAGGGAGAGGATGTGATTTTTGTTTTGAAACAAAGGCGGCGGATGGGTATACCGAAACTTTGGGAAATAAAACAGCATGTAAAAGTTCTGGTGTAGTGTGATAGGATCCCTAGGCTGTTCCATCTTGATAGGAGACCGGAGGGTAGGGTGGTGGATTAGGGAAGGTGGGTTGAGGGTGTTTGGACGTGGGAATGGGAGTGGTTTAAAGAGCTTAGAGGGAGAGTGAGCAGGGAAATGGAAGGGTTAATGGGATTTTTACAGAATGATTTCTTATATCATGATCGCAGGGACATATGGAGGTGGAAGCTTATTGAAGATAGAGGCTTCGCGGTTAAAGAATTAACAAAGATGGTGGAAGAGAGAATCTTAGACGTGGAGAATGCAGGAGAAGAGACGTTTTGGCTCAAACTTGTTCCAAAAAAGGTAAACATATTTGTGTGGAGAGCTTTGAAAAGGAGACTTCCGGTTCGTGGGGAGCTTGATAAAAGGGGTATTGATTTGGATACGGTTCTTTGTCCTTGTTGTAACAATGTGGTGGAATCGTGTGAGCATAGCTTGGTCATGTGTAGTATGGCCATGGGTGTTTAACGCATTATCTGTTAGGGATATATTCTCGCTAAATGGGGGTGTGAATCTTCCTAATCATTCAAGATTGATATGGCAAGCGGTTCTTTGGTCTTCCGGGTACTTCATATGGAAAAAAAGAAATAATCGTGTGTTTAAGGATAAAGTTTCAAACATTAATAAAATTGTTCAAGAGATACAACTTAAAGGTTTTGACTGGATTACTAGAAGATCGAAAAGAAAGCTATTGACTGGAAAATGTGGTTACAAGATCATGGGAAGTGTTGTCAAAAATCAGAGGTTGTCATTACTTTTCACTAGTCGTTTGGGTTTGATGGCTGTTGTGTGTTATGTGAGACTTGTATGCAACATGTAGTGCAAAGTGTTGTTTATGATGTTTGAGATGTGGCTGCAATTGCCTGTTTGAGACAGTAAGTTGAGGTTTTAAGGTTGTTGAGAAGTGGGATGCATTATGCCTGTTTGGGACATGATATATTTTATTTCAATATGATGTCTTATGCATTTTGTTTTTGCTTTTGGATATCACTTTCTCATTGTTGGCCCATGTTCCAAATGGGCGTTCTTTTATTGTTGTACCATTTGCGTATCAATATAGCTGTTTTATAATAGTGTTTGTGGTAGGATTTTGCGGGTAATTCATGTTAGCTTTGTTTGTTTTGTATTTTGGGTCCTCATTCTTTTAATTGACTTGATTAATTAAGGCGGATGCCTTGTTTTGTACTTTTGTTCTTTGTGCGTTTTCTTATAAAATGTTGTCTTTCTAAAAAAAAAAAAAGTTTTCATTTCAACGAATAAATAAATCTTATTCAAAACCTAATAACAAAATAAACAAATAGCTAATCACATGGAAGTATTTAGTGACAAAAGACATGTGACTATTATCTTTAAATTGTGAGAGGTCTTAAGTCTGAATTTTTTATGCAAATAACCCTGAAGATGTCATGCTAACTTGTTTAAAAGAGAAGACTTTATTAGACAATAAACTATAAGGCATGAACCTAAGCCTTGTAATCGATTGCCTAATAGATTTTACCTACATTTGAATTTGGATGTTCAAACCATATAAATTAGTTAGATAAAAAGTCATGGTAGCACACATAAACAAATAACAACATATTTAAGCTACTAGTTACAAGTGGGTATGTAAGTTGAGAATAACTATAACGTAGCATAAGAGCAAGTGGTACACTAACTTAGAGCACTCTCAATGATAACTCAAGTTATTATTTAATACGTGCCACATCAACTTTAACATTTTACCTTAACTCATAAAAAAGACACCCACAATGGTTAACATTCCTAAGTTAAACTTTAACTCACCAACAATTTACAAAAACAACCCCTCATTTAGGGGCAAAAATGAAAAAAAAAAAAAAAGAATAAAGAAAAAAGAAAAAAGAAAAAAAGAAATACAATTAACATGGGGTGGCGTTACCATTGTACATGCTCTTATAGGAAACTTGTAGGTGTCATTTTGGCGCCTATAATGGTGTCAGGTGTTATAGTTGCACCGTCTCGGTGTGTTATAGGTGTCAATGTTGTTGGGGTGGCGGAGTTTATGGATGTTCGTATTTTTTATTTATTTTTTGTGAGTGTGGTATTCTAGTGGTGTGTTATATGAATGGTATTTGTGATTGAATTTTGTTTGTTTTGTGTTATTGAAAAGTTATTGGGTAGAAGCTGACGTGATGACTTAGATAATGCGTGCGTATGGCTCAGTGCACCTAATACACTAATGGTTGAAGACATGTAACTCATACGTAGGGCAGAGCATCGGTCTAAGACCGGACCTGACCGGCAAAAACCGGACTAGATCGAGACCAAATTTAGACCAAAACCACGGACCGAACGTGTTCGGTCTAGTCCGATCCAAAAAAGCATTATTAATAAGTTTGTACGTAAAATCATACTAGACCGAATCGGACTGAGATCGAAATAAGAAAAAAATTAAGACCAAGACTAGACCGCCGGTCTTTCGGCTCATACGTAACTCAATATACATGGTCACCCAAATCATTATATTTTAATCTTAAATAAAATGAAACTGAAAAACACACCCATTGGAGAGTTAATAAATAGATTCAGACAATAAAGAATAGTGACGGTGGGTCTGTTAATGAATCCAAACTCGACCCAACAAACATTTTCAAGGTAAATCAATTATCAATCCATCAATTCATTAATAAATAAATAAACAAATATGTTTTCTTTATATAATTGTGATTCACTTTTGAGCAAAGTGTATGTTGATAGTTAGGTTGGAATTTATAAGATTATAATTTGATGGATGCATACTAGGTGTTTGTGAAAATGTCTGAAAGAAACTAGTGATTAAGTGCAAGATTTTAGTCATCAGTCTCTTTAAGCTCGGGTAGATGTATGACTTCCTATATCTTACCTTCCCCATACCCCGCCCATTGCCCCGATTAGGTATTATTGTTGTTTTTGAGACTTGGCTTCAATATTTTGCTGGATTAGGTAGATGTATGAACGTTTATATCTTACCTCCCGTGCCTCTGCGTGATTGGCTAGTGTTGTTGTTGAGAAGTGGCATAAGTGCGCATTAGTAATGATTTGTATAAAAGACTTGGTGAGTGGAAGCTTGGTTATACGTACCGTGTTGCTATGCTAACCATTTTGCTACATATATTGTCTTGTGGGTATCCGGCTAGTTGATGCTTCTTTTAGGCTAAATGTCTGCCTTTTTTCTTTGAGAGTGATTCCACTGGGTGTAACCTTGTAATGTGGTTTGCTCATATGTGTCGTGTTAGTGGGTGTGTGGATGCTTATATTAAGGGTTTATTGGCTTATTGAGATTTGGAGAAGCTGATAAGCTCACTTTTTTTAGCTTATCAACCTGAGTTATGGACTCAAATTTGCTATACCGTCAAGTTGATTAGCTAATAAGCTGAAATAAGCGAGGGTATCCGCTTTTCCAAATTTTAGCAAGCCGATAAGGCTGAACTATAAACTAATCTAAAACACCCCTTAATGTGTTTTGTTTGATAGTATCTTCCAATTAAGGAACCTTTCCATGAGGTACCCATGCTTGCTCTAGAGTCTAGAACCCACCATGTGTGTTTCTGTTTGAGTAGCTATATGATGCATCTTATGAAGGTATGCGGGACATGAAATGCAATGATTAGTAGCATTTTTTTAATGGTACCAAGGTATACAGTGAATATTGTATTTACTTTAGGCATGTTTGTGTGCAGCTACATATACGCTTTCGTCTAAGTGATACATTTTGCTTCTGTTCCCGTGTGTCATAGCACTTATGATCCACAACTTGGCGACATAGTCCTGAGTATTCAATGGAGCCGTGTGTGAGATTTCTTTTTTAAACCAAGCCTAGCGAACACGGTGGCTGCTTGTAGGTTTCTGATAGCTATGGTAAGGATTTATTGTACGCTGTTTGCTGCAAATTTAGTTTAGTGTAGAAATCTTATTTAACTCATTTTACTAAAATTTTTGTATCCCAGGCCAGTAGGATTGGTGACCGATCTACCAGTGATGTTGTTGCTAGATTAAGGACACCTGATGGCCGTGACGAGTGGATATACTGCCACTCACATATTCTTGTAGAAAAAAGCAAATATTTTGCTGATCGTTTATCTGATACTTGGCCTACATGTCAAATTCTTGATTCTCGAAATTGTGTTGAGGTCAACTGTCAAGAGCATGATTTTGACCACCACATCACGGTCTTACGACTCTTTTATTGTTTCAAGTCTTCCATACCTGACATGTGTCATGGTGTAAAAAATGCACTCGGTATTCTCCAAGTGGCAGTCGAGCTTGGTTGCCCTGAAATTATCAGCACATGTGTAGACTATCTGGAAGCATCTCCATGGGAGGAGGCCGAGGAGGAAGAAATTTTAAAAATTATTCCCGGTTTAGGCTTGTTAGCAGAACCGATCCTTGCACGCCTTCAGCCTGTAAATCCGAATACGATAGTTAAGATTTTTCTCTCAGCCACTGTGTTTGCTACGTCACTGCTGCCACCTACAATGATTGATTTGAAAACCTCGGCTCAGGAACAAATTGAATACATGCTTACCGAAGATGATGATGCTCCATTGCTAATGGCTGATGATGAAATTAAATTAAAAGTGAGACAAAATTTTAAGGGACTATTAACAAGATTTAATAACATAGTGAATTCAGCTTGTGAAACAGGGGAAATGAACGATTTTCATTGTTTTTGGTAGACATGTCTTGGGCGTGTCAGATCTTGACGAAGTTGGAGTTATTAAAAGATTTCGTTGAGAATTGGATAGATGCTTCGGAAAGCATAGTTAAGGCTGTTGACGGAGTAGGTCAACAAGCTGAAATGTTGGAGACGAAGCTAAAGGTAATTGAGGTAACATCTAAGGTTTTAGAGGCAATAGGATACGGCAATGTGATTTTACCTACTGCAAAGCGGCTCCATATGGTGAGAATTTGGCTTCCATTCGTGAGGATTTTGAAGCCTTCATTCGATTCTTTAACAATTGATGAAAATGACTATTCGGTAGTTAAGATGGATACTGACATATGGCAATCTTTGGAGTCTGCATTTTCTTCAATAATTCTTGCGTTACCATCTGGAGAACAGGCGGAAATTTTGAGTGAATGGTTACAAAATAAGCATGTTCGGTATCCGGATCTTACTGAGGTATTTGAGGTGTGGTGCTATCGTTCCAAAGTTGCTAATAGAAGACTTGCACATATGACGAGCTCTAATGGTATGATAAAAATGCTATAACCCATACAAGACAGCCTAAATCGATGTTGTACGTTATTATTTCATGATCATTTGTATGTTTATTACCTTCTTGTATTGACCATGTATATGTTCAACTAATGATTTATATGAAATGAAAAATACATGAAATTTTTTAATGTTATAATTATTTTTTCTTGGAATTTATATTGGTTAAATCACGTTACTTTCAAAACATTGAATGCAGTATGCATGATAATAGTACCAAACAACAAAGAGCCGGATAGGGTAAGTAACCTAATAGAACTTTTTCTCTGAACCACTCGTTGGTCGTAATATTAATGACTTGAACTGTACACGGAACCTTGAAGGACACATTATTGACATTGTCGTGTTTCTTTGATATCTTTTTTGCCATAGGTGGAACAGAGGACTCATCTAACTCGTCAAAGTGCAGAAAATATGCGTAGGAAGAATAATCATGAACATAACTATAATTATTAATATTGTTTTTGTATACCCCCCATTCCAAAATATATAAAAACTAGGTTTACATACATACATACAATATGCCTTCCAATCGATCTATGCATCTGCTGATACAAAATTAATATACAGTCATCAAATCATTGAATGATTCTTGAAAAACCTAATCTGTATCTATATAAAGTATCCATCTTTATCTAGAGTAAATCTTGTTCTTATTGAATGATTTCATGATCTTGCTTAAGCAACAAAATCTGGCAAAGGTTGTGCAGCGAACCTTTTACGGTTTTGGATGTTCATGGACTCGTACATGGCAGCTGAGTGTGAAGAAGATGGTGGATTCATGGCACCGTAATCGTTCTCTTCCCTAATTCTGCTCCTCTACCGAGCTGGATGTTTTGGTTAGGGAGGAAACTTTGGTGGGTCCCGGAAATTGATATGTTTTCACAGTGTGGTAAACCTAAAGTTAAAGACACACCATTACCGGAGTACTGCTGTTGGAATTGGTCTGTAGTGAACCTTCCGATTTCACCAATTGGGTATCCACCGAGTCCGCCCATGAAGTCGGTTGGGTTGCTTCCGGTTAACGTGAAACCTTCGTTTTGGTTGTTTCTTGGTTTCTTGGGACTGAATTGTGTGATTCCTTCCATTTCTAGGGATCCAATGAGGCTGAAGCCAGATGGGTTTTGGAAATTTATTCCGGTAGTGGTGGGAGACGCCGAGACACTAGTGGAAACTGACACTGATTGTGGAGGACGCATGAATGAGTTCTCTGGTTTGTTCGTTCTGGGCGAAATACTTTTCTCTTGTTTGGTTGATGGATTCTCTTCAATTTGATCATCTTTGGTCTTCTTATGATCTTCCAGCCCATTCTGTTCTTGCTCTTTGATTTCCTCCAGGTACATCTCCTCTACCATCGGCTTCCATAGCCGTACTCGAGCATTAATGAACCAATTTGAAACCTAAGGTTACAACGCAACAAAATTAATTAAATTCGAAACAAAAGTATTCAGAGGGAAATAACACAAAATCAAGTACTAATTACCTGACTTCTAGTAAGGCCTGTTTGTTTTGCAAGCATATGTTTGTCTGAATCCTTTGGATACCTGAATTTGGATATCTCGTTAAACTTTATACAGTGAAGAAAATTAATTTAATCTTTGTAAAAGGTTTTGATCCGTACGGGTGAAGGAAGTGTTCAAAGAGCCAAGCACGAAGAACTGAAACAGAACGCTCAGGCAATCCTCTTTGGGGTCTCCAAGCGTTGTGTTGGATCATTCCCAATTGCTGCAAAGCCCTCTGTTGTCGGAGCTGATTATCTACAAACTTCAGCCTTGATCCACTGCCTTCCCCCTTACCACCACCGCCCAAACTTTCATCTTCTCCTAAGCTCCGGCTGGCAGCCTTTATCTGTCCCATAATAGCATCTTTGAGGCACCTGAATTGCTTTGATATCGTCTGAAGAGCTAATGCTGTATAAGTCTTTGCTGACCCGATCCCGGCTGCTTGTTCAAACCATGATATTACAATCTGCATCTGGTGATGGTATTGTCTGTATCTTTGCTCCACCTTCAAAACCACAAATTTAAACACAAAAAGTTTAAATTTTTACCAACATAAGTATAGAATACTGATTAAAAATCAGAACTTTAGGGTTACTAGTTTAGTAATATCAAGAAAGCAATTGAAAACAACATGATGGTAACACTTTCTTGATAGGGACAATTTGTTTTTGTAATTTTTGGTTTGCAAGCTTTAATCTTTAATCGGTTTTACCTCATCAAGCATGTTAATAAGTTTTGCTTTCTTCATCTGAATTTCCTGTCTTTCTGCTGTAGTAAGGTCAGCTCCACCACCCGATTTACTCCCGGTTTCATGTCCTTCTCCAGTGACAGGTGGTGATGATCCACCATCACCGCTACCGACAGTCTTGAGATTCTTGTTTAACTGATCAGAGTTTTTAACGGCTACTTTACCAACGTTCACCACTTCTTCAAGGATTTCTTGTGTTGCCTTTAAGTACTTTGAGTTCAATAGCATATTATGCATACCATTGACAGTATTAGAAACTCCGGATGCTGATGACGTGGATCCACCACCACCATCACCGGTGGGTGAAATAGGTACTCTGGCAGCATGGGACCCGTATCTCGATTGCTGAGAAGACAGACTCAAAGACAAACCTTGTTGAAAGGGTGTGACTTCACGTGGTGACACCATTTCAACTGGACTATACATGTACTGGGCTCGTGGGATAAAGGCGTGTAGAGAAGATACATCATGTTGTGAATGGACCGATGACGGTGGTGAAGCTGATAACGGTATGCCAACAAATTGTTGAGTCTGGGAAGCATGTGGATGTGGCTGTGGTTGTGGTGGCCCGTGAGACATAGTTCCGTGCTGATGAGGGTTATTGACTTGGTTATTTCCAGTGTTATTGGAATCAAGAAAGGCGAAATTATTCCCTTGTGGATGAGGTGATTGTTGAGCATCCGGATAATAAACGTATCCAGGATTCATCAGAACAAGTGTTTGCAACCCGTCTCCACCTTGAATCTCAGAATTTCCATTGTAGTAAGTTGACGCCATCCTTTTTAGATCTTTTTTAGTACAAGTTTCTTCTTTCTGTAAACAAATATTCTTTTATTATCGCGTAAAAGACACTTGTATCCACACGATTAGCCGATAATATACAAACAAATTTGAAAAAGAAAAACATTTTTTTTACCTAAAGGCGAATTTTCTTCAACCCATACGCAACCGTAAAATAACTATCTTCTTGAATTATACTGCTAGATCAAAGCAAACCTGTGCCATAAACTCAAAATATGATCAATCATCATCATCATCATCAGATCATATTAATGATAAAATGATTGGATTGATTATTTACCTGAAGCGAAGCTAGCTACATAGGTACGACGACTGTGCACGTGTTGCTCCATCATCATCACCATAATTATCATACAACTGCAAACTCAAACATCAATATCCAAGAATAAGTTTTTACTTACAGTGACATCTCACAAACAACATAAGATAGTTCAATTCATGCAGTAGTACTACCTTGTATATGTCTGTCAGTGTGTGTGATAAAGAGATGAAAGAAAGTGAAGAGGGGTATAGATAGATAGATACTCACATGTATATATATGTCCTTATATGTACAAATAGAAAAAGCTACAGTTGTGTAATATTAAGTTTTTTTAACTATAGTCTTTTAATATTAAGCAACTATATACTACAACTTAATACTATCCAAAAAGATAGGAAGAAACAATGGATGAAACTGAATTGTCTGAACTTTTGAAACAAAGTCATATCAAAGTTCATCAGCAAGATTAAAAAACAATATATAAAACTATTCAGTTTCGTTTCGATATTAGTTAGATAGAGATGGATACAGATATGGATATAGACGTAGATACAGATGTTTTGTTTACCTGTTATTTATAAATTTCTTTTCTCTTTACAAAACTTATAAGAATCTTGATGTGACTAGCTTTTTTCAAATCATTTGATGCAGTATCAATAGCAGCTTTGATGATCAGATGATGATCACCTGAGTTACTAGTACTAGTACTCTTGAAAATAAAAGACTAGCTACTTTTAGTTTTCTAGAGAGAGAGAGAGAAGGGGTGTGTGTGTGTTTTGAGTGTGTCTTTAAGGTGTGAGAGAGATAGAGAGTAGAAGTTGAAGTAGGAATATATATTTATTTATTTATAAAAAGATGAACAAAAGGGATTGGTGGTGTTATATCAAAGTTGTGTCAGAGGATATAAACAGCTGAAAAACGAGGAAACGTCTTCTTCGATCATCTGCTATAAACTTTTCTTACCTTTTTCTCTTTAATTAACTTTCTTATTTCTCATTAGAAGAATCTTAATACAGTTTAGAAAAAAGATGATGACGAAAAGGGTCGTCATATTTCTTGCAAAATGTTGATAACCGGCAACGTCAACTGGTATGTTTATATATGTTAGAACATAAAATATGATGTAAAGATCGAATTTACTAGTTTTTGATAAGTTATTTAAAGTCTCTAAGGTCCTAAAATGACAAGTTAAGAAAGTTGTCCTTAACTTATTCACATAAGGCTAGGCGCAATAAGGCACCCAACCGATTGGGTTGTGAGGGTTGCATTGGGTTGTTTTTGTTGTGGGATTGTGGGTTGCAGTGGGTCGAGGAGCATGTGGGGTGAGGAGCCAACCGATTGGGACAATCGGTCACAAGCACTTTCTAGTGTATTTTAATTAAATTAAAATGTATTTTTGTAGGGTATGTTTTTTTAGTTAATCTCGTCTTAATGTGCCTAAAAGGTTGTCTGTAGGTCGCACGAGAGAGAAAGCTGATGTGACAAGAAAAATGTGGGTTGATGAGGGTAGCCTAAGTGATTTGTGTAATCAATAATAATTGTCATTATCAATCAATGTTTTGAAAGCTCAAGGCGCAAAGGGCTTATGGAGCCTTGAGGCGAGGCACAGATCAAGGCGCAGGCGTTATGAATATAAGGCGCAGTGAACTGAATAAAATTTTAAAAGTTTTGCACGACAATTTATATATTATTGATGACTTTAATGACACTAAAATATTGAATTTATCGAAACAAATCTCAAATTAAAACCCAAAATTTCAACCAATGTATGAAGATGATGCCATGATGGTATTTCATTATCTCATGCTCGAAATCGAATGATAGGTCTGCATGTATAGACACTTGAATTGAAGGATAAAACTCTCTATTGTCTTATTTAGTTAGTTTTTAGGTTAAGTTTCACTAACATATGAGGTCGATAAATGTTAAATTTGAAAACAAAAGTTCAAAACTTCTCCTCTCCTAGGCGCACCTAGGCGCAAGGCTCTAAAGCCCAAGGCTCTGCGCCTTTTGTGAGCCTTATGCATGTGTGGAGCCTTGATCCGAAAAAATCCCTAAAGCTTTAGCCTTGAGTCGAGGCGCGCTTTAGGCGCGCTTTTTAAAACTATGTTATCAATACAACTAACACTTCCTTATGCTCTCTCTCATTACACACATACACACATATCATCTCAAACTTTTGATACATTAGGACTAACAACTGGTATCAGAGCTTGTGAGGTTGCTTATTGTGTTATACATCATCTCATAATCTTTTACTCTTCACAATACATTCAATCACAAATTTTTTTTAAAAAAAAATAATAAATTCAAATTTCATCAAACGATCACATCTTTATGGCTTAATATTGAATATTTTAGCGGGTATAGTGATTTAGACGTGATACCTTGTGGTTTTAGTGATTTAGTGTGGGTTAAATTGATGTGAATTGGGATATTGAGGTTTTTGAGTTGATACTTCAAGTTTAGTAGTGTTTGGGATTGATTTGAGCTTAATTAGTGGATTAGTTGGTTCAATTAAATGGAGAAATGATTAAAGATTGAAGATTTATAGAAATATTAAAACTAATATTTAATTTGTTGAGTTTTGATGTGTTTTAGTGATTTTGTTAAAGAGAAACTTGCGGTCACGAGGTTGAAAAAGACAAATTTTGGAGGGGAAAAGATTGAAGGATGGTGCGCCACATTTGAAGAAGTAAAGAAAAGAAAAAGTTAAGTTTTGAAAATGTGATGCTTGGTGCGCCACTTTAGTGAAGAAAACGATCAAGTTTTCAAGCAAAAGAAAAGATTTTGAACAAGTTTTGAAGATTTTGAGCATTGGTGCACTACATTTTGGACTTCTTGAACACCCATGCGCTATCTTTGTGAAAAATAAAGACTTGAAAGACAAAAGTTTGCTTGAAAAAGATTTGTGTGCTAGTTTGGAAAAAAAAAGAAGTTGGACAAAATAGGAAGCAAAGAATTTCCCAATGCAACATTTAAGTGACCAAGGAAGTTTCATGCTCCACATTTATGTTCCAACACTCCCATGCGCCACTTTGAAGAAAACACATCCCTCCCATGCGCTAGGAGCTTGTTTGGTTGACACTAGGACTTGCTTTATAATACAACTCCTCCCACCAGGACTAAAAGTGACAATTTTTAACAAATCTTTCAAGTTTTTCTTAGTTAACTTCAACAAAGTCGTTATCTTCATCAAATTATCCTAGAGTTTAAACCTTTAAAAAAGGAATGGTTTTTGAAGACGCAAGAGTTTTTGCACAAAATTTCTTACGAGAAGACTACTTCCAAAACAACAATTACAAGACTTTTATCATTTCAAGTGAAGTATTATTTTTGAAGACTTAGTGTTATCAATGTGTTTTTCAAGACATTTCATTTGCAACAAGTTTGATCGAGGAAGATTCAGATATCAAGGATTGAAACGAAGTCAATAGACACATTATCAGTTAGAAGTGCTTCAACAAAAAGCGTGAGGTAAATACCGTGATCATTAACAAGTTGAAAGAAGATGTTGATAAATATAAAGAACGTATAAAAACTCTTATCAAAGACGGGGTAATTAATAAAACTTTAGTTTGCAAACAAAACTTAAAAATAAGCGAGGGGGTAACTAATAAAACTTTAGTAGTTTAATTTTAAATAATTTAGAGTAAACTGCAAAAAAATGTCCTTGTGGTCTCCTAATTTTGCACGTTATGTCATTACTGTTCTATTTTTGCAAATTATGCCATAACTAGTTACTTTTTTCCTGCAAATTACGTCCCTCTGCCTAACGTTCGTTATTTTTTCCGCTAGTTATTGTTTCACGCCTTGCGAAATGACTAATTTACCTTTGTCTTCTCCCCCCCCCCCCACCCATCATTTGTTTTTAAATTTACACCGCCACCACCACCCTCTACTACCACACAACCACCACCACTCGCCACCACCACCGCCTTTATCACCACACAACCACCACCACCACCCTCTATTAAGTATTTTCCCTTTTTTATTTATACATCCTATGTTTCTAAAAAATTATGTTCTTTCAGGATATTTCGTCTGTTTCAGGGAAGTTGGCAGAGAAGGTCTTGAGTAATTTTAAAGGTACACTTAAATCCTATGTTGGACAATAAAAGAACTCATAAAATCGGATCCCGTTGATTATGCTGAAGTGGTCACTGCCTATGCCAGAATGCCATTGAAAATGAATCCGTTGTGAGTTTCTTCATTATATCACATTTATGTTGGAACTGGCACATCATTGTTGTGATTGGGATTTTGTTTTTTATTCATTTTGTTGATCATGTCAAATAACAAACATCAGATATTACCTCAGTCTTCAGATGTGCATTCCTCTTTGCATCTCATTTTGTTTGTTCGGTTTTACTCTGTTTACGGATGTTTGACGATTTCTTACATTGATCATTTTTGTCTTTATACTTTTACTATGTTTATGAGATGAGAGCCTTAGTTACGTGAATTATGTAAATATTCCCCTGCACATCAATTGCTTCATTCTTGGCATGAGTCTAGCTGGTTATTTTATTTGGGAATGGGAATGTTATAGGTTTAGGTCACTGATCTAATTGCGGCGGATACATGGCACCATAGTATGCTATCTCAGTTTTGACAAAAGAGAGGAGATTTGATGGTGGTGGTCGAGGGTGGTGGTGGTGATGGTTATGCGGTCATAGACGGCGGTGGTGGTGCTGGTTGTGGGCGTGTAACAGTAACTAACTGAAAAAAAAATAACGATCGTTAGGCAGAGGGACATAATTTGCAGCAAAAAGTAAAAAGTAGTGGCATAATTTGCAAAAATAGAATAGTAGTGGCATAACATGCAAAATCAGGAAACCACAGGGATATTTTTTACACTTTACTCAATAATTTATGTACAATTAAGTGTAGATTTATAAGTTTTCATGTTTTTTAATAACTTCAAAAATAAACAAATACCCTCTTAGACTTTATGTCCATAGACTTTATATTTTAAAAAATACAACATGTATATGCACGGGATTGTAAATATAAAAATGAAAGCACGAGTTAGTATGTATGTAAATAAATACACGAGGTTGTACGTATACGGTTATTCCTCTTTATGAGTTTAAGTAAGGATATCCGGAAAAAAAAATATTTTTTACTATCTGCCTTCAATAACGACTCATGTTATTCTTTTTTATAAGTTTAACCCATGCGTACACGGGTTTGAAAATAAAAAAATGGCTACATTATTATTCACTGGAATATAAATATCAAATTTAAGCACAGATTACTGTGATATAAAAATAAATATAAGAGATTGTATTTATTACAACGTCTCATGTAATTCTTATTTAAAGTTTATAAAAGGATTTCCGAAAAACCATTTTATAAAACTTTATATTTTAACTTTATCAATGGTCATGTGCTATTAAACTCGTATGAAGTACAATATGATATCAATTGTTAAATTCAAACAACATTAACCTCAACACTCATGTCAGTTAAATAAAGTTAAATCTTTTATCCAACAAAAATCTTACAAAATATTAATCGATATTAATACATAATGAAAAAATTTATGTAAAAACCCGTTCTTAATTATTGTTTGTACTTATATTACAATTACAAAACATTAAACACGGACAATTTCTTAAATATTCGTATATTTAAATAAAATTTTAAAATAAATTTGATTCATGTGTAAACCCCGTGCGTGCACAAGAGTTATATCTAATATGATACTACCGACAGACATTTATGTCAAGTTGGTTAAGTTAAATACAATTATTAGAAATAAATTAGTAATTAAGTGGGTTGATAACTATGCGGGGAAGGTCGTTGTGATCATAGCAGGTAGGGTAATGAAAAGAGTTGCAAGATGTTTCATTGAGGGTCCTTTTGCTAAGTGAGAAACATCTTCTATCAAATTAATCTACTGTGTCTAATTACATATTTACATTTGGTAATAGTTGTTTTAGTCTCACTAATGGCAACAAGAAACTACAAAACAAAATCATTATCTATAGTTAAAGATAAATTCGATCGATTACCTAACTTGTCTAAGTATTTGTACTTATGATTACTAGAGTTTTTAAGTTGGATCCTTAAACTTTCTTTATCGTAAATTATTACTCAAAAGAAAATTCGATTGATTGCCGTTTCTTTCTAAAAAGATAGATGTGATGAACTTTTGGAAAAATAAACTTATACTACATGTTATATATAAAGATGTTATGGATTCTAAGATTGAAAATAACTGAAAGATATTGGTTATCTACAAGGAATATTACAAAAATATGAACATTTTCTTATGTGATTATTTAGTGGTAAGCTAGAAAAGAAATGATGATGATGATGATGTTGATAAGTGATAACATCACAATAAGGGTTGAGTAGAGTGGTCATATTGTATTTTTCCTTGTTTGATTTTTTCATTAATTTTCTTTTATTTATATCTCTAAATTTCTCATTTGCCAATTTTATGTGTGGTTGGCTTGAAGAGTTTGATGATAAAGCAATTAAATCCTTTAGGGAACACTGGGCCAACCACAATAAAACCCTCTTCTACTTTAATGCTATCATTTAAAATTCAATATATTTCTTTTATTTTTAGTTATTTCTATTTACAGAAACTTTATGTGTGAGTTTTTCTATTTGCATATATATTGGTTTTCAACTTTATGCTTCTCTTGTTCACATGACTCTATATGTCAAAAGTTTAAGAAACTGCACTTGTCATGGTTTCTTTACACACGCGCATAGTAGAATCTATATTAATAACTCAGTAGTTATAATCAACAATGGATCGGTTAAACACTAGTATAAATGATGTTGTTATCAACATATCAGTCTCATATTCTAGCTGGTGAGACTTGAATGAGGTTTCGATCAGTTGTAAACATGTAATGCTTGATGAGCCAAGTCTCGAAGCTTTTGTGCATCCTTGAAGAGGTAACATACGACTAAACTAAAGCCCAAACATTGAGCGTATAATGCTTATGTAGTGGAGTAATAACGAAAAGACCTAACTCATACGACTAAACTAATGCTCAAACACATGAAAAATATGTTTTTTCTTTATCATAATACTAAATATTACTATGTATCGCAATTCTAAACTTGAAATTGTCAACTTAAGTTTTAGCTCACAACTTTTTCTTCATTTTTTGTCATTATAAAGAGTATGGTGCATACTTAATAACCAAAAAGATGTAATGATTAAATTACATACAATCGAAATTTGGATTATTGCTCCAACCTTTTCGTCTTAATTACTTATACATTTTGATCAATTTGCTAACAAGATTATGTTAGGCCACGACTAATCGGAAGCAAGTAATCTAAATTTAGATACATTATATTACAAGAAATATAAGAATTTGTTAACGTGATTCACGCAAACAAGCAAGTTATATAAGTGTAGATATTACAAGAAATTACAAACTTATCTGTATTTAGCATATCTTTAAGCAATTTGGTACATCCCGAAAGTAAATTTGCCTCATGTTTTGAATACTGATAAAGCCAATATCCACTTACGTCCCGTAACATTTTAAGCGTTCGACAAATTTAGGCAGACAATGATGCAGCTACCAGGCCGGTGCAATTTCGTAAAGTCAGACAAAACATTGCCAAGTTTGAGCTTGAATAATCGACCTTAAAAACCTTGAAACACAGCTCGAGATTAGGTAAGCCTTCATGTACAAGCGTGTGCTCGCTAATAATATCAATATCAATGATTCGATTTATCGTAGTAGAGTTTCGATTGCCATTATATCATTTACGTGCACGCATGATTATTTGACAAAAGATAATTTTTGAAAACCGAAAAGACAATGTGATTAGGATCTATCACCACATATATAGTAATAACTTTTATTCTACATAATAGAGGTTAAATCTTGCATTGTGTCAATTATTGCGAGAAAGAAACAACTATGGTAATGCTAACATTAATATTGTTAGAAACATATTAATTCACAGTTTTATAACCTTTATAAAATATTTAGTCGTCATATTAAAAATACATTTTAAAATCATGTCGATCAGTTTATGTTTGATAGGTCAGTCCAGCCTATATTCCAATTCCATTATATATGTTATACAGTATATGTAGTTGACCACGTTATCATATTCTTTACACATTTTATCTTTATATCAATGCTATAAAACCAAAGTGTCACGTTCACATATTTACTTTTCAAAAAGCTTGTCAAACTTCTAAGGCTGGTCCAGTAACAAGCCTCGATCGATTCACTCGATCGATCACATGTCAATCTCTTTATTGTGGGAACTAGATCATCCATCCTCATTTACACAACATGGTCCTTTGGACAACCGAATAGAAATTCAGTTTTGTGTGTGTATTTAATAATTATAAAAGGTATATTTGTGCATTATATTTTTTGTAGAACAGAATTCGTTATTATTGGGACCCAATCACCGGGTCATTGGAGAAAAAATGTTGACGTGTGTAGAAAATAAGAATGATTGACCCTCCTTACCTGGAACCAAATTTAAAGTATTTAAAGTTTTAATACAATATTTTTGTTTAATGATTTCTATACGTTTTGTTAATGACACATATAAAGCAACGTATCAAGTAAAATTTATGTAAACATGTTTCAAACATAGTTATTCTTTGGCGAAAATCAATTAATGTATGAATATAAATTACTAAAACATGTTTAATGATCAAAGAAAGCTTTATTATACACAATGAGTTAAACACTTAAATCGTTTTATAAAATCTTACATAATTTTATAAACATTCACAAAATTTTATGTACTTTCATTTTAATAAAATATTTTATTAAAATGACTTTTCCAATTAGCAAGAATCTTCATTTTAATAAAATGATTCAAACTTAATCTTGCATGAAAATATAAATTAGTCATTCTTGCAATAATACAAAACCAAAGAGGTAAGCATCAAATGTGTTTTTGCATAAAAACACTCATTAACCATTTTTAAGCTTAGAGTGTTTAACACTTTAAGCAAGCATCAAACATGTTTTGCCCCACCTCTTCTTCATGCATTCTAGATAGGAAATATT
Organism: Chrysanthemum lavandulifolium; assembly: GCA_022545495.1. Taxonomy (NCBI): domain Eukaryota; kingdom Viridiplantae; phylum Streptophyta; class Magnoliopsida; order Asterales; family Asteraceae; genus Chrysanthemum; species Chrysanthemum lavandulifolium. Next base: position 249,505,001 of record CM040242.1, read on the forward strand.
GCAAACCAAAGTTGGATAACCATTCAAACCGGGCAAAAATTATGCATGTGCAGGACCACAGATCCTGCAGATTCGACGGATTCCTAAACGGATTTGTGGATCCGCCCTCTTTCGGTCCAAATCTCACTTTGCCTATTTAAACTAGCCTTTTGCTTTCATTTTTCTTCACCCTTTGCAAATATCTTTCTAACATTACATAACATTTTCATACACATATTTTTTTGATCATTATCTTGTTTTATATTCATTCAAGTGATCCATTCTTTTTATCAAGGGAAGAACATAAAAGAGCTCAATTCATTTGTGTTATAGTTTTAGTTTTGTATTTGCAACTTTATTGTTATCATATTCCACTATCTTATTCCAAAGTCATAAACACTATCATACACCAAACCTATAGTGAGTTAGGTTAGTGTTTTAGGCCTCAAAACACATAGAGATAAATGTTGGTTTTATCTTGTTAGGACTCGATATCTAGCTTTATATATGGAAAAGTGTATGCGACGTTGTACTGTGTTTTCTGCCAAGAAGTGAGCTTGTTGACGAAGTGAAGTAACCTCGAGTCAGAAACTTAGGGAGTGGAGTAGGACGAAGAGAAGTTTCGTGACCGAACCACTATAAATTCTCTTGCTTAACTTGATCTTTCTTTTACTTGCTTATTGTTTTGCATTTACTCATTCATATTATTACTTGTTTATATTAAGTTTTTAAAGGACTAAAATACACCGTTGGTCCCTAAACTGGAGGATCGCGATGGGACGAACCTCGCCCTTTTCATCGCCGTTGGTCCAAACAGTAGCCATTAAATGCCAAATTGGTCCCTTGACCAAGTCAAACTCTGATTTTTGTTTTGTAGTCAAGGGTATTTTAGTCCATACACATTTATACTTTTATAACACATTTATGTTTTACCCCTTCATCTTTCATCATCTTCATCATCTACCCATTTCATCTTGCAGGAGAGTCATTCTCTTCCAGATGGTGTGACATGAAAGTCCCGAGGTTGAAGTTCGTATTGAACTTAATGTCAAAGAACTACACTCTACCCGACTTCAAAGGAGATGCAAAATGACCGTTCTAAATGTCACAAACTATGGTCTATACCCAACAATTTTTGAAAATCTCAACGTTCTTGGTCAAGTTTATCAAATCTAACTAGAATTAGGCTCGAGCGTGTTACGATCTCATCCTTTATTAGGTCCACTTTAGCACCGCAAAACATTCGAAAGTGTCATTTATAATGTGTAAAGTAGAAATGCTTTCGAGGAACTCTGCGTTGACAACCTCAATGTCCGCCAAAATTAATAAATCGAGATGGATTATTGCCAAGATTTAGTGGATTTTCCATCGGTTTTGTGTAGCAGTTGTACACCTTAAGAAGGTGAGCATCACCAACTGCAATGAGATGAGTGAAATTTCGGAAGAATTTGGTAAGCTGACAAGTTTGGAAACACTAAGTCTTCGATCATGTACAAAACTAGAAAAGTCGCTGAATCAATTACAAATATTCAAAAGCTAAGCATTCTCGACATTTCGATCGCTTTAAGCTTGAGCGAGTTGCGGAAGAGTTTGGAAATTTAGTTGGTCTACTGACAATTTACATGAAGGGTTGTTCGAGAATTCATGAGCTACCTCCTCCGTAGGGCCTATCAAACATCCAAGTGACTCCGCAACGAAGAAATTTCATACCAGTGGAAGGACTTTTCTAATGTCGAGATAAATGTGGTGGAAGAAGATAGATTAGAAACCCTTATGAGAATCATCTGAGGTTCACACTTCCAATTATCGCCAATATCTATCTGCTTACGCCATTCTTTAAAGGGTCATTGAGTAACATCTTGATTGTTTGTATAAATGGACAACGGAGGATTGATGTATGTTCTCTAAAAATTGCTTTTGATATTAATATGATCTATTCAAGTTATAAAGAGCTCGTTAATCAAGTTAAATTAAAGCACATACGGTGGCCATTTGTTGTACATGGTTAAAATGGATCGAGTCTTCTTGGCATGAAAACATGTGTGTTTTATTTACAAGATTTTAAATTAAATGGATAATGCACCACATATTATTACAAAATAACATTATTGCAATCATAAATCGAATCATTTAGAGTTATATTAATTTTAGCCATTTGGTTCTTCGAAGCATTAAGTGCAACACACATTGTGACCATGTATTGATGCTTTTGACCAAAGGAATCTAGTCCTATTATACGCTTTACCGGTCACCGAGTTTTCTTTTAACTACTTTTTAAGTGAACCTTGGTGGTCTGCTAAATGCATCTGGTGTTGAGATATATTTAACTACGGATTTGAAAGCGCATTTCCCCCAAATCCAAAACTTGACATAGAGTATCCCTCCGCTGCTACACCATGTCATCATCACGTTGCAACCAGTTTATAGCAAATGCTTTACAGCCTCAGCAGAGAATGCTAACCGCATGAATCAACATTAACACCTTCAGTCAACATTAACACCGAACCTTCATACTTTAGTTGCTGTTTTTTTAAGCATTGAATTAATTAAAAGCCAAAGAGAACTAGTAGAAAGCAGCAAGTTTAATGCACAAGTACAAATCATATTCTACAGAACATTAAAATGAAAGTTAAAACGATGAAATGTAATCAACTAAACTCTTTAGAGGCCGATGCGAAGATCCACCTTCATCAAAAGAGATGTCTCACCTCTTTCTTCACACGGCTTATTCTCCGTCTCGATCTCTTCACCTACTTCATTCAACATTATTCTTTAACCGCCTCTCAATTCCCACCCGCTCAAAACCATGCTCCAACACAACACCAATCTTCCAAATATCATTTACGATCTTGCAATTATTGGTCGACCAACAACACAAGTGAACAAATCATAGGAACTTCTACATATGCTCTCCAATGTTGAATTACATCCACTATGAGTCCAAAACACCCCGCTGAGGATGTGCTAACACTTCACGAGGACACCATTTCACAACACGCCCCTATCACCCACTTCTTCTAAAACTTCTCGTGCAACCACCGAGCCATTCTGGCTGAGGGATGTGCTAACACTTCTTCGAACAATATAAAAAGAGATGAATGATTTGGGTAGATGATGAAGATGATGAAGATGAAGGGTAAAACATAAATGTGTATAAAAGATAAATGTGTATGACTAAAATACCTCGACTACAAAACAAAAATCGAGTTTGACTTGGCCAAGGACCAATCTGGCGTTTAATGGCTAAGTGTTTGGACCAACAGCGATGAAAAGGGCGAGGTTCGTCCCATCGCGATCCTCCGATCTGAGTTTAGGGACCGTGGTGTATTTTAGTCTTTTTAAAGACTAAAACTATTCATCTCCTTTTTATTTTTTAACATAAAAGTCAACTATGATTAGTTTGATCACATATTATTTTCATATGAACACGAATTGCACACATAAATTCTGCAGCAATAAGAATATGATTGTAAATTGGTAGGATGCTACATGAAGTCATGAACCATCAAAGGATGTTTAAATCTAGGGTATAAAAACAAAAAGTATTGTGAAATAATAGTCTTTGAAACATGCATGGCATAAGGTTTTGTTACTAAAAATAAATAAATTCTGAAAAAACTCATGTGAGGTAATTAAACGGCCTCGCTCACTTGTTAATTCAGCGTCACATGCATACTTTCTTTTTCGTTCTCACCCGCTCGTCACTTACACTCTATTAGCCCCCACTTGCCATTTAATTACATCCAATATTCCTTTATATGTATTAAACAAAAGTTACATACTCTCTTCATTTTTGGTTCAGTCACAATCGTGACCAAACGTAACATATACAGATGAATGTCGTGCATGACTCTAGGGCGTTGTAATGGAGTTGAAGCGTGAAAAAAAGATTTGTGTACCGACCTCACGCGTTGCTTTGATCATGCATTACGTTTAACCTAATAAAAAGTAGTTTACAAATTACAAGTGTATTTAGTTTTTTACTATAAGTAACATTTACTATTATATTAGGATGCCAAAGTCTTGTGTATGCATTGTATTTCACGTGGCCTAAAACAAGCTTAGAATCACTAGATCAACATCATCACCATCTATTCAAACATATCCTGTTATAGTAGCTCAATATACTATTAATAACTCATTTTTGTTAGTCTGTAATATGTAATGGGCTCAAGCCCAAACCCAACCTCTAGAATATTCTCTGATGATGTATTAATATGTACCGTGTATTTGTGAAGAATCAATCAATAAACATTACAACATCGTACATGGTATCAGCCAAAACGATCCTATAATCTCCAACCCTAAACCTAAATTCGATCTTCCGCAGCCGCCTCCGGCCGCCGGCTACATGCCGGAGGTTCGGAGGGCTCTCTTAAATATTAACCTTGTCATCTTTAAATATCAAGTAATAAAAGCGAACCCACCTGCTCCTCTCATCTTCCGGCGCCGCTCCGGCTGTCGTTCCGGCCAACCCACGTGCCACCACCATACCTCACAGCCTATCTCTGTTGGTAAGATCAATTTCTTTGGGTGGTACTTTCTGTGTTCTGCTATCTTTAATGGCTCGACGAGATTTCTTATTGTTGATGTTATCTTGAGGATGAAGAACAGCAACACCACCATGGAAAGAAAATAAAGGTGTGAGAGTTAATGTTAGAAAATGAATAATGGTATGAAGCAGAAAATGATGGTATGGATGGGTCCGGTTTGTACCAAAAAAAAAAAAAGCAAAAGCTAGTGGGTGGGGTATGGCTGGTTTTGTTATTTTTTTTTATTTTATTTTTTTTAAGTTTTAGATTGTCGGCATAGATTTTTCAGTGGTCTTTGTGTTTGTAGTGTTATTTCTTAGTCGTGGGTTAAAAAAAAAAAAAAAAAAAAAAAAGTTTGTTATTTATATGTCGAATCCAGGTGTCAATTAGGAGACGACTTTTGTTTTATGTCGAATCAGGTATCAATTCCCAGACGACTTTGCTTTATGTCGAATCCAGGGTATCAATTAAGAGACGACTTTATTAATTAACGTCGAATCCGCGATCAATTCCCAAGACGACTTTTGTTGGTGTCGAATCCAGTGATCAATTCCCGGACGACGGTTTAAAAAAAAAAAAAAAATTACTCCCTCCTCACCTGCTGTCTTCTCTGCCTTCTTCTGCTTTCTCATCTCCTCACCTCCATTCTCCCTATCTATCTCACTTCTAAAAAAAAAAAAAAAAAAAAATTGATCTTTATGTTTTTCTATAAAACACGCCTTGTTTGGAAGGTTCTTTGGGGTTGAAGTTTTAAACCAACTTTCGTTGTCTTATCTTTGTTTAGTTGTATTTACTTACTTTAGTTTATTGTTTATTACTTTAATTTCCAAGAAACTTTCATGATTTCATTACTCAAACTGTGATGATAATCAGACATGTAATGGGCTCAAGCTCAAACCCAACCTCTAGAATATTCTCTGATGATGTATTAATATGTACCGTGTATTTGTGAAGAATCAATCAATAAACATTACAACATCGTACAATTTTGAATAAAATAGTTTCACATGTTGTTATCATAACTTTCTATATTGGTTGTCACAACAAAATGAGTCCAACCTTAAAGACATCAGAGATTTGATACTTAGCCAAAAAGTGTATGATCGTTTTTATACAATATAGTATTCACTCACTCAAGTACGTATATGATATCCTTTTCACCTTTTGGGATTTAAATATATAGTTTGTACAGTAGGGGACAAAATGTACATATTACTTCTTGACAATGAGGGTATACGACCTCATTTTTATAAGACTATGTTTATCAGTTGGGTTGTCAACCCAATTCATAGAATATAAGTACAAAATAATATTTTCTTAATCTTACCATCCAATCTTTCCTTCCAATCTAAATCATCAAGCAACCCAAGTTCCCAATCTACAATCTGCCACATGTCAATGTTTTAATGGCTATTTGCTTTTTTGTTTTTTTTTCTTTAAATACTTATTATTTTATAAATGAATTGATTGGTTGTATATATTGGTTGAATTGGGTTGTTGATAAATGGTAAAAAAATATAGATAGGTTATATGTATTGGTTGTGTAGGTGGAGGAAAGAGAAAATAATATTTTATTAAAAGATTGAGTTGTAATAGATTGTTGATAAAAATAGTCTAAGATTATGTTTATTCATGGGTTGGCAACCCAATCGGTTGGGTGTACCATACAAAAATAATAATATTTTAATAAAACTCATTCAATCTTTCCATCAACTAAGGTCACAAAGTAATTTAGGTTGACAACCTTCAATCAGTCACATGGCAACCTGTGAATGGATTCTTGTTTTTTTTTTTCTTTTTTCTTTTTAATACTTATTGTTTTATAAAAGAATAGATGGTTGTATATATTAGTTGGGTTATGTTGTTGATAAATGGTAAAAAAAATATAGATTACTTGTATGTAGTGGTTGTGTAGGCGGAGGAAAGATAAAATAATATTTTATTAAGAGATTGGGTTGTGATGGGTTGTTGATAAAGATAGTCTAAGTAACACCTCCTCACTTTATTTTTTGATTTTTTTTTTCAATCTTCTTTTCTTTTATTTTTATAATTTTTTTTATATCATAAAATTGTGAAACGGAAAGTGAGGAATAAAAAATATAAAGTTTAACAAGTCAAAAGTATTAAACTAACAAAAAGCACGAAACATAATCTGACAAAAAATTGTGTTGTACTGTAAACAGGGGGTCAAATGAGGTCAAAGGTATGAAACATTGGTACATTTTATTGGTCATGGGTACCAATAACAAAACCGTTGTACTAAACATATAAGAGGGTATGGTATGGAAACGCCGACGTGGACCGGCGTTTCCTCCGGCATTGTAACTCAATTTTGTTTGAACATAGTTGTAACTCAATTTACTACAATAACTTGTGAAGAAACGTGCAAGACAACAATTTTTTTTTCAAAACACCCCCCAAACAGCTGGAATTCAAAAAAAATATTCAAAACACCCTCTTGTATAAACGGTTACTTTTTTTTTTCTTTTTTTCTTTTTATTTTTCTAAATAAAATTAAACGCATACCCTATAATATAACACCCCATATTACCAACATTTTTCACACTTAAACCCAACACACTATTATTTATTTTAACACAAACACTATGGCTAACGGACTACAGACTGAAACAGAAAAGGAGCTCCAACTTGTTAACAATTTGTTGGGTGAGATAACTCGTATTATGTGCCAGATGATTAGCCATGGTGAAGAGGTCGAAAGGTTGCGTGGGCTGCCTCAAGACCAATCAGTTGTCCGCTTCGGTCTACAAGCTCTGCTAATGACCGAGGAATCATATTTGCGTCTCTCAAACTCCTTGAGGGACGTTAGGGAAGAAGTCTTGAGAGTCTTTAATCAGAAGCAAGATCTAATCAACTATTACGGAGCAATATAAAAGTTCAAAAGCCATTGGATGATTTGTGTTTTAAATTTCGTATCGTAATTTATGTTTTGTTATTGTATTTTAGTTTCGTCTTATATTGTTAAACATCATTCCATATAAAATATCGACATCCATAATCCTTTGTTCTCGGCGGTTAATTACATAGTAAGGAAATCATAAGAAATGTATTCTTAACAGCCAAATTATTTATATATTTACGTAAATAAAAAACGTATGATTATTTATCTTTAAACGAGGACATGCATAATACGGTTTACCATAAGTATCAGGCTGACAAGATTTTCTTTCCACTATGAATCCTTTTCCACAAGAATACAAGAAAGGATTATTTTGTTTCATCTTAGTTTGTGATGTTAAAGTGAGGATAAGAGGGTATGAGTTATAATCATTTATAAAGAGTCCATGGGTTTTGAGTCAATAACATTTTGGTCAATGTGAGTAAAGTTGTAGTCCTTTACTATGTTCTGTTAAGTCTTTTCAACGTACCTATATCATAAATCAATTATCACAACCGTTTAATAACCTTGAGATAAAAATATACTATCAAAAATAATTTTTATAATTATTTTAATCATTTATAATTAATTAAATTATTTTCGCATGTTTTTTTTTAAATTGATCATTTTTAATAAGTATTTGTAATTTGTATTTTTGTTTAATGAATGAAATATTATTTAAATGGGTGATTTAATGAATGAAATATTAGTTAAGGGTTAATTTGTAATTTGTATTTTGTTTTAAAGAAAAGTGGGTCTCAAAAGGTGGTGTTGTGATAAGGGGTGATTTTTTAGTGTTAATGTTGAAATCTTAAAGATGATGTGGCGCCAAGGTAATATTGATTTTTTGGTGTTATGGTTTTACCATACCTTACACTCTAAAAAGGAAAAGTGTGGTGGCATGTCGTTTCGTCAAATCAGCGCCACTTCAGTATTTCACATTTTACATTCACATACAAAAACTATTCTCTCTGCAGTGGCTCAAGCCGCTTGCATGTCATTTGCTAGTTTTTGGGCTATACTATAACCAAATAAAACACAAACTCAATAAAAAAAAGTTATTTAAAAAAAAGTGAAAATGGCGCATGGTGAGTTTACTCACTTTGCAAATGGTACAAGGTGGGGCGGTGTGGTAACATGCAAATAACGACGCCATTTTCTTTGCCACATAGGAAATGACGAGCAAAAATGTGACCATATCCTTCATTCTAAACTACTTATAATGCTTCTTTAATCATTTTACAATTTTTTTTTAAGATTTTCAAAAATAGTTTTTAAACATTACAAGTCTTAAAACAATGTTTATAACTGTTTAATGCACTAATACATCAATTTAACACATAATTAATATAATTTTTTTTTAAATAGCTCCTCACTCAAAAGTACAATTAATATATTATATGATACAAATCAATCCAACTACTAATCTATTGTTTAAATAATAATCAAAACTCTTAAAAAACTACATTTCTAAAACCCAAAGCATGTAGTGCTAGCCAACAACCAAAGTAATACCACAAAGTTAATCCACCAGCTTTTTAAGCAATATAACACAAAATATGTATTGTACAACTAAACCAAACACTTTATTTTTGACAAAACCATAGAGCCAACGGTTAATTAAACGCATTTGAATCCATGTTTTTTTCATCAATACTGCAAACCACATATTTTAAGAAAACACAAATATAATCCCATTTTTCTTGTAAATCTAACTACCTAAGAATCACACATATAGACAATGTTTCTTTCAAGAATATTCAAATAGTTAGATAAGGAAATACTTATATATATTATATATATATATATAATATATATTCTATATTATATATATTATATATATATATATATTATATATTATATATATATATATATATATATATATATATATATATATACATTATATATAAGAGGAGGCATGCCACGTCATAATGCCACTTGGCATCCCATAAAGCCACGTCATATTTCCATGTCATCATTCTATTTATGTGGCATTTTTTAATTTTTTTAATGACATGTGGCGTTTTTATTTCGGGATTAATTAAATTGTAAAAAAATGTCCATTTCTAGATTCGAACATAGGTT
>CM040242.1:249514595-249592353 GCA_022545495.1 Chrysanthemum lavandulifolium
CAATTCGAGCTAAATTGTATGTCTAAATTATTGAATGTATATATACTAAATGTACTATTAGCGGTTTCACATACTTTTTTTCTCATTACTAATATCTTAGCCTGCTAAACCCGCGATATCTAAAACTACTAGCTCTACAAAAATTTAACTCTTAATTCACTCAAATCGGTTTCACATTCTAAAGACAACGTTACATAAACCTTTTCCTCTAAAAAATAGTTCCGCAAAGTACAACGTGCGCGTTTTAAAAAAAAAACGGTGAGAACCCCCTCGCAGCGCGAGGGAGCGTTTTCACCTCGTTCATTCTAAAATGAAATAGTTTGATTATTTGTTGTTTGACAAAAGCTGCAAGAATTTTGACATTTGCCATAAAATAAAACAAAAACATAATAAAAACATGTTTTCTATACGAAGTGTTAGTCATTACACAGAATTGTGTAACTTGGGCCATTGCGAGTAGGGGTGTTCATCGGTTCGGTTATCGGTTTGTTCGGTTTATTCGGTTCGGTTAATTTTTTTTTCTGGGTATAACCGAGAATCGAACCGAACCGAACCGAATTCAAATTTAACTAAACCGAACCCCCAATAACCGAAAACCGAACCGAATAACCCGAATTAACTAAATTTAATAATTTATTCATTTATTTATATGTATTTTTGAAAAAAAATAATTTTCAAGGTTAAAATATTATATATATTATAAAAGTTTATATATATTTTTAATATAATATATATATATATATATATATATATATTTATTTAATTCGGTTTTAGTTCGGTTTTGGTTTGGATTACTAAAACCATAACGAACCGAAACCGAACTTTTATTTCGGTTCGGTTTGGTTTTGGCAATTTCGGTTCGATTCTGAGTTCGGTTTGGTTATTTTCGGTTCGGTTCGGTTTGATTTCGGTTTTCGGTTTATTCGGATATTACCCAACCCATGAACACCCCTAATTGCGAGCATTTTCTTGTCGTACTATACAAGGATTGACATCGATTTAAATCTTGAAACACTGTACTAGATATATATAAAAAAGATAGCCGCTAATTAAGATGTTTAGGCAAATATCTCATTCGTCCTAGCTAGACTTGTGACTTAGCGTGTGTTTGTTTCATTAAGATGTTTTACGTTTGAATTTGACTATCACATCTTTCTAGTAAAAAGTGGCTAGAAAGTCGTTTATTTTTCTAAAAAATCTTACTAGCCCTCTTACTCTTACCAGAGTAAGAAGAGGCGCAGACGTTTTGCTTTGTTTGTTTGTTTTTTAAGTCGAGTCGATTAGACATATAACATCTACTTCGATGAAGGTGGGAGACTTGTCTTAGGTGTTGTTTGTTTATTAAGAGGCTTTGAATATGAATCATGACTGGCATCCGAATCGAATCTGGCGGAAATATTTGAATCTGAATCAAATAATATTGTTTGTCTTTTTAAGAAAACTACGAACATTTATTAGTTCATTAGAGGTATTAAGATCTTTCCTTAGTATACGGTCCATATAAATGTTTTTACTTCTCTACGCTCGAAGCAAAAAAATAAAAACAAACACATTTAACACCTAAAAGCTCTAAGCGACTAGGAGCTTTGGTCTATTAAGAGGTTGTTAAGACTTTTAAAAAAAAACAAACAACACTCATCTGCTCTTCTTCTGATAAGAGATTGAAGACATGTTAATATAATATATTTGATGGTTTATTAACTATGTTATATTTATGATAAAAGTCTTGTTTCATATTTAAATAAGTTCTTATTATCGCATTCGTTGGTTTAATAAATAAATTGCGAAGCGAACACTTAAAATCATCCGACATTAATTATACAAAACAAACAACGTTATTTCGTTCGATTTAGACTTTCTAGCGCACTGCATGGTAAGATGTGGTAGTCGAATCGACATAAAACATCTTAATGAAACAAACACACGCCGTCCGAGCGAAATAATATTGTTTGTTTTGTATAATTGTCGAATGATTTTAAGTGCTCGTTATGCAATTTATTTATTAAACCAGCGATGCGATAATAAGTAACTTATGTAAATGGAAGCGAGACTTTTATCATAAATATAATATGGTTAATAAACCATCAAATATATATATGAACACAAGTCTTCAATCTTTATCGAAAAGAGTGAAATAAGACAAACCTCCCACCTCTTATTAAATAAGATGTTATATGTACGACTGGTCTGGCTCAAAAGAAAAACAAACAACACTAATGTCTCGACCACCTCTTACCACTTTTACTTAGTAAGGTAAGAGGCTATGAAGAACATTTTCAAAAACAAACACACCTAAACATCTCTCTCATCCAAGGACTGAGGTTAGGTGGTGTTTGTTTTTTCAAAAATGCATCCTAACAACATCATAGTCTGACTCATTAAGACACGGTCAGAAATTTAGGTCATTAAGAGTGTTTGTTTTTTTCATGTCATTCAGAGGCGGTAAGAGTCAACCAGTGTTAAGAGCATTTGTTTTTTTTATGATCATTAAGAGGAGGTAAGGGGTAGGGGTGAGCATGGTGCGGGTTGGTGCGGGTTTGGTAAACCAACCGACCGCATTTGCGGTTTTAAATGAGAATCCATAACCGCAGCGGTTTCATGGGTTTGCGGTTTCATGGTTTTTGCGGTTTTATGGTTTGGTTTTGCGGGTTTTGCGGTTTTAAAGTTTTTTTCAAAATCTATTTTTGGTATATATTTATTATAGAATAAATATATCATATGGTTACATAATGAGTAAAAACATATATATACTAATGTTGGGTAGTAGTATGAAATTATAAATCTCTAAAATAATAAAAGTCAAATGCAATGAATTTTTTTAAAATTTCGACGATATATTGATAGAAAAACAAAATTATATGATATAAAAACTCAGACAATAATTAACTATTAAAATTCGTTTGAAATAACTAATTATGAAAATATTAACAAAAGTATTTAATCATACAAAAATTATAGCATATAGTTGGTTTATTTAAAATAAAAATAAAAATATATATGAATATGACTTTGCGGTTCGGTGCGGTTTTGCGGTGCGATTTTTGGTGGAAACGAAACCGCACCGCAAAATCGGTTTTATTTTCAAGAACCGCACCCGCGGTTTTTGTTGCGGTTTCGGTTTTGCGGTGTGGGTTTTGCGGTTTTATGCGGGTTTGCGGTTTGCGGTGCGGTTTCTGCTCACCCCTAGTAAGGGGTATAAACCTCTTAATGAACTAGATGTAAAGGGAGCGTCTTAACACCTTTTAATGTCTCTTTTTTTATTCTCAATTTTTTTATTTTATATTTTGTTATAATTTTTTTATTTCGGTGTTTTTTGTTCATTTTTTTGGTCTTGTTTCACTTTTTCTTTTGTATTAAAAGTAATAAATATAATCATTGCATATGTTTTAATTGATAAAGAATGTATCTGACAATTTATATTTTGTAAAAATTGAAAGGTTTCATTTTGGACTCATATATATCAACTATAACGCGACCAATTTAGTTAATCGTTTTAAGAAGCTCAAGATAAACTCCGACACGTTTATTTTTGTCAAATAAACATTAGATTACGCTTTGTTTAAAATACTTTTAACTTTAAATTGATTATATAATATAAATTTCGTTTTTTTATATTTAATAAAGTTTATTTCTTATGCGAATGCAATTTTTTAATATTTAAACTGTAAAAACTGATAGTTTAACACATAGAGAAATTTTTATAAAAACAAACAGTTTTATTTGAGTCGATTGATTTCAACCACTTATTCAGATTAAAATGGAAATCAGATTCAGATTTTTGTATCGCATATTCAGATTTAGATGTACGATTCAGATTCAGAGCCTTTTAATAAACAAACAACACTTTAGTGTTTTAGCTGGGTGCAGTAGCTGACCGTCTAAGACCTTAAAAATTAAAGGTTTTAAAATTTACCTCATTTGTTATTATGTGTTTCTTGTCTCCTGACAATAATTTTGAGACGAAAAGAGTAATATAGACACATCAAAGACTGTATGGTAAAATATAATTTAGTTGAGTCATATGTCTCTATTAAATGAGCCATTAAGTTTAAAAGATATCATCTCCAATGAGTCATTTAAAACTAAATCATCACTTTCGTACTAGTATTTCATTATTTTCATTCAACGGCTATTACTTACATATCTTTTGGGCATTTTGTGAATTAAACCAATTTGAAAAATAATCAAAAAAAAAAAAAAAAAAAAACAGTACATTAGTTGTCATAATTTTAAGACTAAAATACACCGTTGGTCCCTATCTTGTAGTGGAGGATCGCGATGGGAATGACAAGGCGTATTCATCGTCGGGGTCCTATTTGAGGTTTTCACATTCTGAGTCGCTGACCATTTGCCGTTAGTCAAGGACATCTCAGGCGTTACATTTGTCTTTAGTCCAAGGGTAATTTTGACATTTCCATATTTCAAAGCTTGCTCGATACACTTTTCGTGGGCATGACGATAAATAGAGCCTAATAAAAGCAACTCATATTCACCACTCATCCCTAAAGTCTCTCTACCAAAACTAAATCTTATCCCGAATTTTTCCGATCTACTTTTAATAATGGTTCGTTGTGCTTGTGGTAGGCTAGTTGTAGTTAAAACTTCTTTGGAATAATGTCAACGCCGTGAGCGATACTATACATGTCTGTTCGGGTTGGCTAGCATTCTCTTGGTTGTATTTTGTAATTTATCATGTTTAGTTAATAGTTTCATCTTGGAGTCGCCTTTTAAGTGTGTTCAAACGTTTGTTTTCGATTTTTAGGGATCCGGTGTCCCATAAATGGGTGGTTGGATCCACCACAAACCACAGGCAGTGGGAGGTGTTCCTCTGCTTGCAAAGGCATATCCAACAGAATGAGGCGGCGTTGCATGAATGCCAACAAGCCTCATCGGCGAGACCATGGATACTATGGACTTGGTCGCCGGGGCAAATGAGCTAGAGGTTACTCAAGCCGATACCTAGTGAACTCCTCCGAGAAGGAGAAACTCTGTAGGCCCGAGGAATTTCGTGTTGTCTCTGGATACTCATCTTTGCAAATGTCGTGTTTGGTTTATCTAGTGGGTTAGCAATGTAGGTGGTTTTGCCTTTTCATTCGGTGGTATGTATGGTGCGTGTAAGTAGGCGTGTGGCGATGTGTAAGTAGAAGTGTGGCGATGGTTGACTTTTGAAAAGTCAAGTTTTATGTAGTTTGGTCCTTCTACGGTATTCGTAGTTTTACTTTTATCCTTTAGTCCTTTTGAGTGTTATGCCTTTAATACTTTCTCCTACCCCTTATAAATGATCAAACCCACCTTAGTTGCCACACAAATATTATGTAAGTCAAACCACACCTTAGTAAAATGATCAAACTCATAACAAAGCTACAAGTATCAAAGATGGATGAATGATGAGAGATGGATGAGCAGACACCACTTTCGAGTATCAACATAAACTTGATATGGTGTTGTTCATCCATCTTTCATCCTTCATTCTGTTTGTCATGATAAAATAAGCGTATCCAACTCGAAACCCGGATACAAGTATCAAAGATGGATGAATGATCGGTGATGGATGAGCGGACACCATTTACGAGCATCAACATAAACTTGATATGGTGTTGTTCATCCATCTTTGATCCTTCATTAGTGTTTGTGATAATAGAATAACGGTAACCAAACTCAAAACACAAATCCAGTTCAACATATCCAAGAACCATAGAGAACCATAGACATATGAAGTCTCAAGGATGGATGACCGGACGCCACTTTTGAGTATCAACATAAACTCCATATGGTGTTGTTCATCCATCTTTGATCCTTCATTAGTGTTTGTGATAATACAATATGATAACCAACTCAAAACACGGATGTATGAAGACTCAAAAACAATACAATAAAACACAATTAAACCCGTACACTAAAATGACGTGATTTCATACATAACGCAAATGGATATATTTCCAAATGCATAACATTTTGGAGTCTACAAAGTTCATAAACATACATTGTTTAAACACGGCAAATATTGTTTAGGGGAATACATATTCGATGGATAACATTGGCTTTCATATGCTTAACTAGCAATTTTTGTGGTGAAGAAAGCTTTCTTGCTATAATCTTGGTCTTAGTCGTAATTGCTTTGGAGACCCACCGTAAGCGACATCAACTCGACTTCCACATTGAGGCTGGACCACACTTGGTTGATCCTTACTTGCATAGTTGTCACCGTAACCTTTGCCTTCTTCTTTGATGTAACTTTTGGTGGGATAACTCTTTTTTTGAGGCTGTTGTGTAGTGCCTTGACTTCCGTGAACACCTCCTTGCCCAAGACATGTTTTCTTGTTGTGACCAACATTGCCACAAATACCACAAACCACACTCTTACCAGGTGTGACAAGTTCTTGGTTTTCACAATTATCATTTTCAATTAAAAGCCACGGTTCTTTTCTTTCGTGGCCTACCTAATGGTTTATGATGTTTAGGTGGAAGAATGGTTGTAGGCACTGTGACTTATACCAATGCTCATAACCGTTTATTGGTGGATGTGGTGTTTGTAAGTTTCTTCCCAGTCTTAAGCAAGTAACATGGATGAACCCATGATTCAACGGATCCTATTTGCATTCCATTCAACCTCATACACCGGTGGGTAGCAATAGCATGTTTACATGGCATGCTGTAGCTCCATCTTCTACATGTACAAGCCCTAGCTTCAACATTCACAACACACTTGTCTCCCCATCCACCGACCTCATACTTTTCTCCTTCAACCCGTAAGCGGTGTACTTATAAGCCTCTTTCTTGATTTCATCTAACATGAGTGTTGCCTTTGGTGTTAATGTTCAGGCACATTTTGAATCACATTCATAGCGTTCACTATTCTTTTCATACAATTACTCTAATGTATTCCAAAGCGGTAATGATCGGTTGGTGCCTACCTCCCACTAGTTTCCCATTGAACACCTCACACATGTTATTAAGTAGCACATCGAATGAGCCTCCACAACTTGTTTGGTTAGGTTCCTTATAAATGTCGTAGAACAAAAGATGTACAAGTAGACATAGATTAGGTTAGGTACGAAAAATGCGACCTTGACCAATGAGTTGGTGGTATCTTACTTAACCAAGCATGGGCGGGTTCGCTAAAACTCTTGAATTCGGCATGGTCGCCTCAAATTGTTGGACGGTTGTTCTGCCGCACATCTCCACAAATGTTCCTTGTATGCTTTAGCATTCCATTGCAATTTCATATTATCATGGATGTGCTTCAAACAATATCGTGTTCGACACTAGGGAATATACGCTACGTTGGAATGATACCTGCACAAATAAACATAAATTCCTTACTAATACAATTTGCATATAAGGAAAATACAAGTGATTCTAATCAACAAAATGGTAACATCACCTTTTGCTGTCACGATAAAAGTGTAGTTTGAGTTTCGTTGCAAGTCAAGATCATCTCTTAGACATTCAAGAAACCAAATCCATGAGTCTTTGCTTTCGACCAGAACTGCCAGCATATGCTCTGTGGTATATTCCATTGTTCTTTGTCTATCCGAATTCTTTGTCGGCGGCCGGAAAAGGACCCTCATAAAAGAACCATCTAACCCCAACAACTCTCTTTGACAAACTTTGTATCCTTCCTTCATGCGCCTAAGCATACATACATTCTCTTGAAAACTCGGTTGGACTTGTTGCATCATTGCGGTTTGACACTTATCCTACTTGTTGTATCGGGTTAGTTTTACGCAACTCTTCAACATAGTCTCTTAAAGGTGTCTATCTGCCGCTTATGGTCACTTTAATCTCATTTTCGCCTTGTTTTTTGCCCTTAACGCCAGCATAGACACACGAACTTCATTGCTGTTCTTGGTGATCTTGAGCGACCACAGATTGGAATATCTGGATTGACTTGAACTTGGTCAACTATTTGTTTGAAAAAACTTGTAGTCACAAGCTTTAATGTCTCTTGATTGCAAACATCCGTGTTCATCCTTGAAAGTTCGAACAATCCATACATCTTTATCGTATTTTGGCTACATACAACAACCATGGACACTATGTTACTTGCTCCTTGCGCTTTCGCAAATACACATCCCTACCGAGGCCTCTAGTTATCGGACCATTTTTCCTCTTTGGGACTTTCCCGATACGAACCTTGTTATTCAACAAAGCGGTATTTGTCCGAGACACCTAACCCTAATTCTCTGTTTGTCATTCTTAATTAGTTGCAATTTCCTCCTAGTCTTTATTGAAAGCATGTAGATCCTATCTTTCACTTCTTTTGCGGTTACAAAACTTTGACCACGAAAAAATATATTTCGTCCTCTGTTTGTCTTTGCCTCACTTAACTTTTGTTTCTTGTATGCCCTCGATTTGTTCCTCCTAATAACATACTCATCCTCATTCTCGGAACCACTTGCAAAATCATTATCATCTAACAAATCCAACTCATTTTCTTAAAAATCATGTGGTAGCGGGTGGTGGTACCTATAGATGGTAAATCGTAGTCTCGGTCACTTTGAGCAGTTAACATCAAAATCGGGCTCCTCAAAAGTATTAGCCTCATCGACAACTGTGTTTCCATCACCATTGTTCTCAATATCATCATCGTCACTCGTATAAGTGTACGTGTCACTCACATTCTCATCACTTACGACTTCATCGATTTCACTAACTCCGCTGTGATTTGCCTTTTGGATATGATCCACGAGATTACATGTTTCCTCCTCGCGATGACCAAACTCTTGATCATTTTGAGATACCTCTTGGGACTATCTATTTGGATATGCTCAATATGTTTATCTATATGCTTGTTGACATCACCGCAACATCTTGATGTAATGACCTCTACAATGGAAACAAGGGTTGTGTTTACGGCATCGACTAGATTGTACCAAAGTATTGACTTCAAAGGTTGATCGTAACCTCACATAAGTCCTCTACCACGGACTTATTAACAATGTTTTCTAAGAACAATTTCTTTGAGCAATATGGAACAATAGCAAGAGCGACTTTTTCTTTGTTGCATCCACATCAAGAATAAGCGTCTAATTGACTTTGGTGACATTTGATCAACGTCTAATGTTGTCTTACCATTTTCAACATAAACCTCTATCATCTTATGGTCATCAACAAGATCTTTTAATATTTCTAAATTAGCACTCTCACTTGCTTATACAAACCATCATCTAAATTACTACTGTGCTTAACAAAGTAATAGTAATTTTTGAACCCAAATTATAACCCAATTCATACATAAGCACATCCAACTCTTCAGTGACACACTATCAACATCAACCAAATCAACTAAACTTTCCATACCTCCAACGTATATTCTACTAGGTAAGTCTTAAAGACACATTGTGATGAACCCTCATACTAAACATTTTAGATCTACCACACGAAAACATGTCAATATATGTTTGAAGCATTCTATAAACTTAATTGGGAAACAATAAATACCACAATTACAAATAATTTTAATTAAGTGTCTTTATCATCTAAAGTATTTTGTTTGTTTATTATCAGAATAAGCTTTTGGTTATTCTTTACAAGGTCTAACATATAATTTACATCAAACTGAATTCAGATATTTAATTGCGGATTTTTCATCAAACAATGCTTGATGGATGACGTTTTTTATGTAGCTAGTTTGCGTTGTATTTCTTTAGGTGTTAGAAACTTTTTATTTGAGGTTAGTTTTTTAGGGCCTCGCTATCGTTTTTCTCTCAAGGTCGCCGAATACTTGAGGAAGACCCTGCCAACCCTGCTATGGACTTACAATAATTTATGCAACTTGCAAAATACACTTGTAGAAATGTACGTAACTCTTTCAATAATCGATGCCAATTATTACGACATATATCACGTTACACTCCACCTACTCTCCGAAAGTTGATTTTTCGACAACCCAACTGACTCATACCGAGTCGTCCTATAGCTATGATCAAGTGAAATTTATATTACGGACAACTTAGTCGATACTAGTCTAACCCATTGGTGGTTATAGATTTTGTTCCTTTTTAAATATGATGAGAAATGAACATGGGATAGTCTCGAATGTCTCCATCTAGCAATCAACTAAACTACAAGACGTGATTTAAGATAGCAACCGATACATTTTGGTAAAAAAAGAAAACTTATAAAAATGTTAAACAAGAGACATCTAATCGATTGTCGAGAGCTAAACAAATAGCCGTTCATGTTAACACATCATAGATCAAATCTATCCGCAATGTTAAGAACATGCAACAGTCAAAGCGGCAACGACAACAACGAAGTGAACGATCAACGAACACAATTCATGTAAGAAAAACCCTAGCAAGTGATGTTTTAAGACTATCAGTTACACTGATGTGATGTATTTTGAGAAACATCAAGCAATCAACATTACACTACTGTATAAGGTGCTCATTTACCGAATGTATCTATCACGCGCACGAATATTGATTTTATTTTATTACCACTCATTGTCGATACCTTTATATGACACTTACTTTGTGAACTTCTTGATATAATTCAAGGCACTAGTGAATTCATCATTGATGCCACATTGTTAAAAAAAAAGTTTATAAGACGACGGTAAGTTAATAACACATGGCTTTTATAAAAAAGTTTCAAATTCTCTTTAGAAATGTCTTGTACCCTTTCTGACCCTAAATACTATCTCCGTCACAAACGTCTATCTTTTTGTTTTATGTGTATCAACATAAGTGTTTACTTTTAAATTACAACTATCTAGTTGAGGAATTTTCAAATGCTTAATCATATTTTGATGCTTACCGAGGGACAAATTCACCATCCATCTAGTTTGATATAATGGTGTAGATTAACCTAAGATTTAATACGCTCTAAACAAGCCCAGTGTTTTTTCTTTTCTTTTGTTTTTATACACATTTTTTGTCTTTCTTTCTTTTCTTTTTTTTTTTTTTTTTTTTTTAATTATTCACGTTTTAGTTATAATCGTTTTTTTTTAAACGCGTTTTTTTATTAATATTCTGGTTTTTTTAAATTCACATTTTTATATTCACGTTTCTTTTATTTGTTTGTTTTTTTTAATTCACATTATTGACGTTTTTTTTTAATTCGCGTTTTTTTACGTTTTCGTCCGTTTCCATATGTTTTCGTCGGTTTCCATATGTTTTCATCTAATTTTCGTCCGTTTTCGCCCGTTTTCATACGTTTTCATACATTTTTGTCCGTTTTCGCCCGTTTTCTTACGTTTTCGACAATTATTCATACGTTTTCGTCCGTTTTCATACGTGTTTTTACGTTATTCGTCCGTTTTCTTACGTTTTCGGCCGTTTTAAGCGTTTTCATCGTTTACGAATATCGCGGTGATATTACGAATATCACAAATAATCTTGTGAATATCGCAGTGATATTATGTGATATTCGTGATATTCGAATATCACTTGTGATATTCCGAATCTGCAGTGATTTTGAATATCATGCAGTGCTTTTCAACTAATGTTTTTAAATACGAAAATCACGCGTGATATTCATAATATCACACAATGATATCCAGAATATCGCGGCGATATTCGTAAAATCAAGTGATATTCGAAAATAAATAATCACGGTGATATTCATAATATCACAAAGTGATAATCGATAATCAAGTGATATTCGAATATCATATAAATCACTTGTGATAGTCGAAACGTGTAAACGAGCGAAACCTAAGAAATGGACGAAACGTAAGAAAGCGGACGAATTCGTATGAAAATGGGCGGCGTATGAAAGAGTAAAAAGCGTCGAAAAGCGAGCGAAATGAAAGAAAATGATGAAAGCGGGCAAAACGTATTAAAGGCGGAAACCAAGAAAGCGATAAAATCGAAGAAAACACGAATTAAAAAACGCAATTTATAAAATAAAAAAACGCGAATTAAAAAAAAAAAATAAAAAAAATAAAATAAATAAAGCGTTAATTTAAAAAAAGCGTGAATAGGAAAAAAATGTGAATAAAAAGAAAGGCAAAAAGAAGAAAAAATATATGACTTGAAACTTTATCTACTAAATCTTAGGTTAATCCTCACCATTGGATCAAACTAGATGGATGGTGAGGATTTGTCCCTTGGTAAACATGGATTTATGGGTAAGCAAAATAAAATGACTCCTATCTACTAATATATTTCATAAGAATTAAATTGTCATTCGATTAGGAACAATGCAATAACTTGGATTTCATAAAACATACGGAGTATCATTCTAATAATGAACACCTATCCTAGCGCAAAAAAGTCATTCGATTATCATTATTATTATTATTATTATTATTATTATTATTATTATTCTTTTTGAACGGCAAATTGAATAAAACTAGCAAAAAGCTAGATAATTACAAAAAGAAGGATAATACATTACAAGGATTATATAGTCAATCTATCCAATTTATTCTAACTTTCCTAAATATATTTGAGATCCAAGAAAAGGTAAATTGCTTAATGCTTTTTAGAATAAGGTCCTTTCTTGGGCGTTTGGCCGCGAACATGAAGTCATTCCGAAAGCGCCAAAAAGTCCAAAGTGTAGATTGAACAACGACATCAAACATTCTGCTTAAGTTAGGAGAAATATATTTCGGTGCTAGTTATCCAGTTACAGAAGCGACCTCATAGGCTTTCGCTTTCGCGTCTCTCTAAAATTGCAGTCATGGTAAAAATTTTGTTTATTTAATTATCAGGGACTCCCAAGCACACAAATTTTCAAATGGAAAACTAAAGGCTTATTATTCAACAGTATAACATGACTTATATGGGCGTGTCAACCAATATCTATCTGGATATATTTCAAATTTTTGATAAAAAAAATGATTTCTATACTCTATACGTATAATATAATTTAACTATGACAATGGGTTGCCCGGGATTCGAACCCGGAACTAGTCGGATGGAGTAGATAATTTCCTTGTTAAATAAGTAAAAATCCCTCCCCAAGCCGTGCTTGTATTTTTCATTCCACACGTCTTTCCCTCTGTATACATCTAAAACTAGGTTTCTTCATTAAACAAGAAAAGATTGAATACTTGGTTGATTTAATCTATACTACATCAACATTTCAGAATAGAAATAAATTATTTTTTTCTTTTTTTTTTTTTTTAGCTTTTCACCCTTCCCTCACGGTACTACTTCGCTATCGATCACCCATGAGTATTTAGCCTTGCAATCGCCTGAGAAAAGAAAGATCTTGTTGTTTCTTCAACAATTTCTGATCTCTAGTGGACCTCTCAGTAGGATTCGAACCCGATGAAGTTACGACCATCCATGCGAGAAAAAGAACGAACGGATCTTGTAGGATTCCCCGAAATTCTTGATTTCTTAGGAAGCGGATGATTAATCATACGCTTCTCGCGTCCGTGAATAGCCGGGACATTGAGGAATATCTAGAAAGGCATTTCGGGAATCGGCTTGATTCTATCTCTGTTCCTTCCGTTTGAAGAAAGGAAGGATCCCAAAGAATCGATCTTTCTTTTGGTTGTTGAATCTCTCTTTTAGCGTGGTTTACAAGGGAAAACACATCATTTAGGTTATCAATATGTACATCCCTAATGTTCCACCATTTGATGATCTCCAACCAAGTATTTTTTGCGACGATGCACTTTACCAGGAGATGTTCTTCCGTTTCTATGTCTTCATCACAAATCGAGCAGTGGACAGAATTTAAGTCAATGCCTCTAAGATCCAAACTAACTTTAGTTGGGATTCTACGGTTTTTAATTCTCCAAGAAGCGATGTTAACTTTGATTGGAACAAGCTTATTCCACCTTGTTGGACTCAGGTTTGAAGGCATTAAAGGATTAGCTATAGCGTTTCTCATTCCTTTAACAGTGAAAGTTCTTGAAGAATCAATTAAGCACTCCCATTTATCTTGATCACTAGAAATTTGCAGGTTGGAGATGAGACTTTCGAGCTCTAAAGGCTCACTGAAATCAGTTGTAGATCTTGATAATCTACTCCAGGCCCAACTGCATACAATTTTTGGCAGCCCACTAGGCCCAACATGAGATGTGTGAAGACTAATGGGCTTAGGTTGAGTCCCAATATGAGGACCAACACCACGCTGAACATAACATGTTGTTGCAGCAGTTGTAAGGATGGTCGGGCCTCGATCACATACACGACAATTAGGTTGCAACTCGAGACAAAATAGCCTTGGGAAGGAATAATATAAATGAGAGTTCCCTACCCATTTTCAGTCCAAAAACAAGTTGTTTCACCGTTACCAACTTTCTTTTTAAAGAGCGAGTGTAAGTCAATACCGTGCATGTTTGTATCTTTATTAAGATTTGCAATTTGGTACCAAGGGCCTGTCTTGCTTCTAATAGATGAGGGATCCATTAAACCCCCTTGAGAACCATGGATAGAATAAATCACGTTCCGCCAAAAAGAGTTGCTTTCACAAAGGAATCTCCACCGCCATTTGGTAAGCATACCGAGATTGCTTATTCTAAGACTTCCTATCCCAAGACCCCCATGAGCGAGAGGGGAAATAACTTTATCCCAAGAAATCCACGAAATTTTATTAGACTCCATAGAACCTCCCAAAAGAATTTTATTCGAATGCTTTCAAGCTTATTGATTACCATTTTAGGAGCTTTGAAGGTGGAGAAATAGTAAACTCAAAGACTTCCAAGGACGGATTTTGAGAGAGTGAGGCGTCCATCAAAAGATATAGACTTTGTTTTACATGACGAGAGTCTTTTTTGAAACCGCTCAAGGAGGGGAAACCAATTAGCACTTCCAGACATATTAGCTCCAATAGGATGGCCTAAGTATGTACATGGGAAATGAGAAGTTTGACACCCAATTGAAGAAGCTAATGAGTTAAGATCCAGGTCACTAACACCAATGCCAAAGATCTTACTTTTATTGAAGTTTACCTTGAGGTCGGAGGCAGGTGGAAGCAAGTGAGGATTCTAGACAAATTCTTAATATTTGTCTTTGACCATTCCCCAATAATGAGAGCATCATCCGCAAATTGAAGATGAGACACATTCACCTAGAGGTGGCAAAACGGGCGAGCCGAGCGGGCACGAGCACGGGCTAAAACGGGCACGGGCTAGAATGGGCACGGGCTTAAACGGGCACGGGCTAAACGGGCACGAGCCAAACGGGAAAATGTTATACAAATCGCTTAATAAAAGATCTAAAACGACGAAATAAACTCCTTAAACGTAATATCTTATTTATATTAAAAAACCTAAATATATTATATATATAAAAAAAAATCTTTAAAACGATCGTAATGTTCTACAATTGAGAAAAAACATGCCCATTAGTACCCATTTAAGTTTTCAATGGGCTATATGTGTCCATTTCAAAAAAAGAAGGGGGCTAAATGTGCCCAAATCTTTTAAAAATGCCCATTTAGCCCATCTTTTTGCTTTTGGGCATATTTTGCCACCTCTACATTCACCTTATCCTTACCAACATCTATGCCTTGAAATAGATGCTTGCTCTTAGCATCAATAAGGACCACATTAAGAGCTTCAACCGCTATAATGAAAATGAGAGGAGAAATGGGATTGCCTTGACGAAGTCTCTTTTCCAATTTAAATTCCGGGGTTGGTGATCCATTGACTAGAACCGAAGTAAAGGCCGAACTACGACAAGCATTAATCCAATTCCTCCATTTGAGGCTAAACCCCATTTGCTCCATGATTGAGCCCAAGAAATACCAACTCAAAGAATCAAAAGCCTTTTCAAAGTCGACTTTGGGAATGAATAATTTCTTTTTTGCATGTTTGGCCCAAGAAATTACTTCACCCACAACCGATGAGATGACATTAGCTAAACGGTTGGCTAAAATCTTTGAAATGATTTTTTATTGGCAACCAATAAGACTAATGGGACAAAAGTCATTTATTGTGAGTGATCATTAACTTTAGGGAAAAGAGCAATAAAGGAAGAGTTACAACTAGGGATGGCAAAAGCACCCGAAACCGATGGGGAAAACCGAAACACGAAACCCGAACCGGTTGGGTCGGGTTGAAGCGGTTCATGGGTTCGATCTGGGTTCGGGTAGATATATTCTTTTCTTTTCGTGTACGGGTTCTAATAATACCCGCCCGTGTACCCGTACCCCTATACCCGAATTTGTACCCGTTTTTTTTGCTAATTTAGATAAGGTCCTAATAAGTTTTGAACTCTTAACCTTGTACAATTTTTTTCTACTCTACTCCTTAATAGCATATATCTTGGTAATTACAAACTATTAAATTAACACTTACGCTTGACGCTTTAATTCTCACACACATGACACATTAACTCTTTAATCTTCAAACATTACGAATATTGAAGTCATTTTCTTTAACTTCTAAAACTTTGAATATATTAGGGTGTTTTGTTTTTCTTTTAGGCTGAGTTGTACAGCGATGATTTTAATTGGGGATAACCGATACCCGCAGGGAAAACCGATAACCCGATGGATAATAATAATCGGGTACCCATCGGGTGTTGGGGCGGGTTCGGGTTTGGATATTATAAGCGGGTACGGGTACGGGTACGGGTTCACTAAAACCCGACCCGTTGCCATCCCTAGTTACAACCTCTTGGAATGTGCGACGAGGACTCAAATTCCTTGACATAGGAGATGATGTCGGTAGAAAATAGATCCCAATGTTTCTTAAAGAACTTGAAAGTGAAACCATTCGGCCCAGGTGCTTTAGAGCCACCACAAGACCACACCGCATCCTTTATTTCTTGAGTAGTGAAAGGTTGGTCTAGGGAGTTCTAGTATTCAATCGAAAGGTGTTTGAATGAGCTGCTTGAGAATGAGGGGCAGTTCAAAACAACTTCACCAAATTTAGACTTGAAACTATGGAAGATGTGGGTTTTATCAGCACCAGTTCTACAACCCTAACCCCATGAATGTTTAACCCATTTATTCTCGATCGGTTTTTATTTCTATTAATTTTCCCATGGAAAAACCTCGAGTTCTCATCGCCCTCCAACGCCCATCTAAATCTTGCTTTTTAGCGATTGTCTTTTGCTTTTCCGTGGTTTATTTCCATGAGTTCCCTAACAGTGTTTGCCCTTCGGTTGATGTCAGAGATGGAAAGTGGTGATGATTCGGCCTTCAAATCTAAATTGTTCAGTGTCTCACGTAAGGAGATTGAGGTACTATTCTCTAGCGAAGCAATGTGCAAACGTCATGCCTTGAGGGTGCTTTTAAGCCTCTGTAACTTACATTTGAACAAAGTTTGCTTGCTACATGCCCTGTTTATTATTAACATCACTTTATTAGAAACTCATAGGTTCACAAGAAATTAGTAGAGAGCCAATATACTATCTGAGCCCTCACTTCTCAATATATCAATCTTACTAAATAGCCAATCTTACTAAATATTACCAAGGATATTATTATTATTATTATTATTATTATTATTATTATTATTATTATTATTATTATTATTATTATTATTATTATTATTATTATTATTATTATTATTATTATTATTATTATTATTATTATTTATTTATAAAACGTCAATACACCAAGGATAATTCACGAGGATAATAGATAGGTGAGCAAATTGCAAAAGCCGATCCTATGATTTTTTTTAAATAAAGAGTTGTCCCGGTAGATGTATTACTCCAAAAAAATGTTTAAGTACATAGGATGTGGATGAAATCTCACATCACAACCCATTAAATAGTCGAAAATAAATGCACCTTTTATGCTTCAAATCATGCCCTATCATAAGAATGACATCCAGACTTATGAACCTACTAAAAACCACTAACGACAAGAATACATTTGACTTACAATGACACCAAAAGTACCTATCGTTTAACTTGACCGCGAAGAGTGATATCGAACGGTTATAATATGCAAATTGTTGGTCGATTAATTCAAAAACATCATTCTCATAACCATCATAAATGTCAAAATCTTCATCCTCAAGAAGACTTGTATCGCTTACACCACCACCAGCTCGATTTGCAAATGAAGCCATGAAACTAACCGATTCATCACATACCTCCTCAACTTCACTCTTCGAATTTCTTTTTTGATCTCCCACTGAAGTATCGAGCATATATGCCGATTCCAAAGGCACTCCTTTTTCTTTATCGGACATATGTTTATCCTTTTGCCCATTGCCATTTGCCGCGACTCGCCTCTTGAGCACTGATGGTTTTATTTGTGGCAATACCCCCTCCTTCGTCCACGTCCACCATAGTGCCTAAAGCTTCAAAAGAATTCGATGTAGTAGTAATATTATCACTTTTTTTAACATCCCTCCCTTTATTTCCATTGTGTCGTCTCTGTTTTCTTATTAGGTTGAATTGGTCTATACACCAAGTGAGACTTAAAACCAATATGAATTACACAAACAACTTGATTTTGGTTCTTCACATTCGTCAAACCGTCCAAGACGGATTTCTTTGGACATTGGTCCAAAATAATCATCTTCGGACATTGTTCCAAAGAATGACCAAACAATCTGCAAGTTGAACATCTCAATGGTTTCCACTCATACTCAACACGAATAGTGACGAGCATATCTTTCAAGTCAATATCAACTCGTAAGTCTATCATAGCTCTCACATAACTAGACCAACCCTATGATTCCCTGCAGATAGCTGTAGTATAAACCTCCAACATCAATGGGGTACCAAGTTATTTTTACAATAGCTCTCAACGCATCATCCGTAAACGCATTAATAGGGATATCAAGTTTCATCCCAACATGCATACTACTGAAGTCCTCCTTTTATATATTTGCATTGGAATACCACTTCCTAAGGATAAATGACACTTTATGAATCAACCACTGGCCATTTTCAAGCATTGCTTCTATACCACTCTTTGAACTACACTTGAAAAAGAAAATGCCTTCCGAGTTCATCATTGTTCGAACAAGGATATATTTATTCCAATCATTCTTACATAAATTTTAACAGCTGGATACGCCACTTTTTTGGCCATAAAAAAAACCATACACCAAATTACCAAAACGTTCATTAACTTCGCGGGCCAAATCCAATGAAATCGCAACATTAACCCCATTACCAGCCGAGACAACTAAGGTACGAAAGCTAACTTGTTTCACATCAAAGATGCATTAACACATTGAGCATAAGAATTCACATCCCCCTTATTCACATCAGCCCCATTACTAGAATTTAATGGTTTCGCATCATCTCCCTTATTCTTGTGATTTGGCCAAGCCAAAAAATAATTTTTTGAACTTCAAGAATGTGTGCCTAATTAGTGCAAAAAATTTGATGTGTAGTTATCGTTATGCGAGAACTGTCCTTCCACCTAGAATTTTAACTAGGACGCCAATTTTAAGTTTTAATACATTGGTTCCACCAAGAATTTTAACTAGGACTACGACGCCAATTAAGTTTTAATACATTGGACTACGATTTGGCCGAACCACGGAATGAGTATTACGTTAGGGTGGCCAGGGAAGGGTCGGAAATGATCTCGAGATTAACTCGGTGAAGTTGCATACTGCCGAGTAAAAAATGTTCGCCCTCTCTAAGTAACCTGAACAAGAAAAATCAAATCCGTTTACTCGTTTTACGGAAAGACTATTAGACTACTCGCACCATGCCGGTCGCCGACCTAGTTGGCTTTGGTCCCAATCGGTCGGCCTTGATAGGGCTTCATTGTGTTGGTCGATCGTCGGTCGAGAAAATGAGTATTTAGGTCGAGCAGACGACTAAGGTCGTGTATGTGTTTGTGTGTATTTTAAATTAAATTAAAATATATTTTTGTGGGGTATGTTTTTTTATTATGTAAGTCGTTTTAAAATGATAAAAAATCGTATATAGGTCGTCAGAAAAAAAATTTGATATAATATGCAAAATAAAAATCGCTGGAGATCACCGGTGTACAATTTCAACTAAAAACATAAATTTAATAACTCTTTCTGTCTCATATTTATTGTCAATATATTCTTTTATTAATGTCTTAATTGTCCACTTTCTTATTTTAGTAAGAAATAGAGAATATAACGAGGAAATATTTCATTTAAGTGGTTGAGAGTTATAATGATTTCACTTTTATTAATTTTTGTATTTCTTATCTTTTGACAATAATTTTGAAACGAAGTGACTATTTAAATTAGAACACACACGTAAATTTGAGTAAGAGGGGCCGCACGATCACATACAAAAGATGAATAAGCACTTGACACATAGGTCACAATACGACACCATAGAGGGTAAAAAAACAATTTTAATCCAGTTAACGATCGACAGAAACAATTTTGATCCAATTAATAATCGACACACGGCTCATGATTGATTGGACAATTTCTTGACTTTATGCTGTATGTACGATAGCACCACGTGGGACCAAGTGGGACCCACCCTCTCAATTGTGGAGTTGCGTCCTACACGGCTTTTATAAAATAAAGTCAAAAAAGGTTTTTGTTTTTGAGAAAAAAGTAATCACTTCTCACAAAATTAAACTTACTATTTACAAAAACAAGTACCGGTCCCAACTTGTAAGTTATGCTGAAGTAGTTGTACTTTTGTTTGGTATTGTGGATTTGAGGTGTGGAAATAGACATTGCCGTTTAATTGATTGATGTAGGGTGGGCCCGTGTGGGTCCCACATGGTTCGATTCCTTTTTGGCGGGTCATTTCTAAATGAGTGCTTGGTGATTGACGCGTGTACAGTGCCGAGTGGGTCCCACGCTCCGGGACCGAGGTCGGAGAAAACCATGGTATGGTGTCGTGCCACATATTTATTGATCGACGTTTGTAACTTTGAAACGTTGGTTTGGTTTTCTTATTGTTAATTAGTGTTTTTATGTGATCATGATAAACCTATATAAAAGGATTAGGTTGCATGACAAATAATTTTCTTACTAAAATATCTTATCTAATGTTTGAAACTTTTTAAAATTGTCCCAATATAACTAATTTTGTGGAATTTGATATCACAAAATTTGACATGTGTTACTGTTTTTTAAAGTATGTGTAACATTTTATGTCACATTTTGTAGTGTATGTAACAAAACAG
Organism: Chrysanthemum lavandulifolium; assembly: GCA_022545495.1. Classification (NCBI taxonomy): domain Eukaryota; kingdom Viridiplantae; phylum Streptophyta; class Magnoliopsida; order Asterales; family Asteraceae; genus Chrysanthemum; species Chrysanthemum lavandulifolium. Next base: position 249,535,560 of record CM040242.1, read on the forward strand.
GTTTTTGAAAAATGTTTTATTGATATTTTATAGCTTAAATCATATCTAAAAATTAAAGAAACTTTGCACACGTTTACTTTTACTTTGCAGTTTGCACACGAACATCTGATGTTATAAATAGTTGTTCATTTAGTATATGATGCTTTTTGTGCTTCTTATCTATTATGTGCAAATCAAACTCGCTATAAAAAGTAGTATGTTAAGTTATTTATTCACACTATTTTTAAATTATGTTTCATCGAGAGAAATCACATAGTTTGTGTTACCAAAAAAATTTTATAGTGTAACTAGTGAAATACATCTATGAGGTTTATCAGTTTTAACCCAAAACATTGTTTTCATAAACTTGTGACAATCATTATCTCTTCGTTCGTAAAAGTTAGACACAATACATTCAAAAGGATTAACAATTTGATTTTTTCTTTGTTATCTGGTAGTTAGACACTCATCTTAATAAAATTGCTCTCAAACACCCTTGTTATTCAATCCATTTTTACTCCCACCGCCCATATGCAACCTTCATCATCATCATCATCATTTTTCTCCACCACCTTCAACACCACAAAATATCTAAGCCTCTAACCATAAATCACTTATAACACAACAAAAATATCAAAACTAGTTACCATGAAATTGCTCCTAGCCTCCATAAAATACCTCGTATCATCATTATCTTCAGTGTTCTAAAAGAGTGTCATGGCGCCGCTAAGACGTGAGGTGTGCCATGGCGCCTCTATGGCGTGACCTTCGATATGTGGCGCTTTTTTTGAGGCGTTTTTAAGGAATCTAGTTACAATGTTATGCAAACCACGTATATGGGCCTGGTAATTGCGATTTGGGCATGGTATTTGGGTTTTTGTGAAAGAAATGAAGAAGATTACATTCAGTGATAGTTTCTTAACTTTATACCTTATGTATCACACCTTTTGCAAACTCGATATATATGAAATATGATATAAATATATAAATATATAAATCTATAAATATATATAACTTACAAAACATATTCGGCTATTTAGGGGTTCTCTAGAAATATTTCATTATCTATCTTGCCATTAATAAAAGGACTTTAGAAGCTTCAGTTGGAGTAGTTTTAGGTTACAGATATCTAGAGACATATTTTTATATGTTTCTCAATGTGGATGTGGTTTTGAAGATGTAACTATGCAATGTAATTCAATTGTTTGATGTTTTGCTTGTTGCAACTTTTAGTTTGTTGATTCATTAGGTGTGTCTTGTTCATGTAATTATAAGTTAGAGAAAGTGAAACAAAGTAAGTGGTATGAAATTATATTTGGTGTGGATATGCTTTGTTTTAATCTTAGCTACTTATTAAATGTTTAGTTTTTAGATACTTTCTGATGTGAACGTTAATGTTTAGGTTTTAGATGCTTTCTGATGTTAATGTTAAATGCATGGTTGATTCAGTTAGAGAAGAACGAAGTTGAAGTTATAATTTGACCAAAAGCATGTTAAAGGTTAGAAACAATGCAAAACTAGGAAAGCATAAGAAATTCATGCCATGAGAACTTCATATCTAGCCAAATGCTTTTTTTTTTATCTAATATTTATAAGTGGACATCAGTGGTGATTCTTTTTATATGATTTTATTTGTATTCTTTATGTTCAGTTTTTCGATCCTTAAAACCTTACATTTGTCAAATTTATCTTCATGTTTTAATAAATCTTAAATAAAAATCAGTGGTATATGATCAAGTTATCATTAGTGTGAACGTGTTTTATTTTAATCTTAGCCACTTACTGAATGTTTAGTTTTTGGATGCTGTCTGATTTGAGCGTTAAATGCATGGTTGATTCAGGATTTGGGTTTACTTGAGTTGCGTTATTTGGGAAACGTATTCATATTCTAGGTGATTTTATGCTCTTTTTGGGGATTTTGGTTGTTTTAAGCTCATTTCTAATTATTCTCATGTTTGTTTGTCTCATGTTTCTTTTGTAAATCGATATTTTGCAATGTTGTCTCAATTCAAAATGATTAATTATTATCTGCGACCAGTGATATTTCGTTGTACTGTTATTGTTGACGTTTTTAAACCAAAATATGAAAGGAAAATTAAAACATGAAACTAGAAATAATGAGGCTCAAGTGCCTAATGACCAATTAACAAGAAACGATAAATATATTGGTTTGCGTCACTTACTTAAGAGACAAGGTTTAAGAAGGGGACTGTATGATGGCAGAAGCGATGGGCATTTAGATGTTTTTGATGATGGTTTACGATATGGATATTTTGATGGGCGTGTAATCACCGTGGTGCGAATGTTGAATCTTTGGGATCGAGTTGCATTAAAGATAAAGATGAATAAGAGTTTTCGTTAGTTTTTTTTTTATATATTATAGCCACTTTAATGATTAAATATATGCTTAGGCATTATTTTTGTAGTCAACTGAGTTGTTTTGCTATAAATTGTTGGATACATGTGTCTTGCGTCCTTATTTTTAAGAGTTAGAAGAATAGGCAATCGATAATGAATTTGCCTTGGGCGCACGTCTCATGTGTCTAGGAGGCAAGCTTTAAGAAGAAGGGTTCTTTGGTAATCAAACAACACGACAATTGTTGACATATTTGGGGTGCGTGAGTTACCAGAGAATCTATTAGAAGCCATGTTTTTTAGAGTCATCTAGAGCCGTTTACTATCGATGATTTAGTAGGAGCAGAGTTTGATCCTGCCAATCTGCAACAACGTCGTTCTGGGCATCCTATATTGGTTTCTGAAGGTCCTTCAGTAAATCTGGGTTGTTGTGTAAGATAAAAAAACGCACGCGTCAACTTATTAGCTTAGCCGGACCTCAACTTTCGGGTTTATTTTCAAATAGTTTATGGATGCTTCTTAATAGCAGTTCGAACCACATAGGTTTCTTTACAGTTATGTTCTTATTTGATCTAATGTTGAACTGATATGATAGGTTCTTGATATGAGATGTTAAACTGATATGATGATGCATTATGTAATTTCGATGACGTATCTGCTGGGAATGAGAATTGCAAATAGGTTTCTTATTAAAGGCATTACTTGACTGACATCGTTTTTTGCTATGACTATAGCACTTAAATCATTATTTTTGCTATTGTTACTGCCCTCCGTTACCAATGTCATTGTTTGGTATTGACTTTTCTCTATTAATGTTGGCAGTAGAATGACACATAACAATACTGCTGATCTGAAAACTGGGGACCGAGATAAAACTGTGGAAAACTAGAAGGGGGGGGGGTTGAATAGTTTTACTGATTTTAATTTAAGTTTCAAAACTTTAGATTTGATCTTATGGAATTCGTATGGATAGATAAATAGTATGAAGCAATAAGTAAAATAAGTAAAGAAAGCAAAGAAAGCCAAGAAAGCAAGTAAAGTAAAAGGATAGAAAGTAGTGACATAAGTGATTTATAGTGGTTCGGCTATAAGGACACATTCCTTGCCCTACTCCACTCCCTGAGTACCCCACTCAGGGTTCAAGCACTATGTCAACAAGCTCCTACAACTTGGCGGAGAAGCCTCACAACGTCGCTTACACTTTTTCCGGTACAAAGCTAAATATCGAGTTCTTCCACGAGGTAGAACTAAACCTTTACACAACTATTACACAACAACTATGTGAAATATGAATTACAAGATATGCTACAGAAATCTTATGGATGAAAAAATCAATCAAGGTCCCTTTGCTTGGATGACTTGTAGTATAGCGTGATCTCCCCTTCGTTAAGGACCTATATGAGAATCACAACAAAAGATAGAAGAACTACTAGAATGATCAAATGATCAAAGGTTAGGAGAGTGAGATAATATGTGAGAGAGTTGTAAGAAGAAGGGTGAGAAACAATGAAGAAATGGCTCACTGTTTATAGGCAAAAAAGTCTTCTGTCCCACGGTTCTGGCGGATCCCACACTCAAGGGATCCGGCCAGTACAAATCATGGGATCCGGCAGTCTAGGTCAGAATAGTCCGGATTTTGGGTTGCAAACCGGGTTATGGGTTATGAGTTATGAGCCATGGGTTCTGGACTTTGGGTCATGGGTACCCAACAAGATACAATGTATCTCGACAATGGGTCATGGGTCATGGGTCTTGGATAATACCCAACATGATTTCATGCATGATGTCATGCAATGGGTCATAGGTTATGGATTAGCTCCATGGGTATGAGTCATGGATCTTAGATATTACCCAACCTATTACAATTTATTATTACAACATTTATTTAAATGACCAAATATATATACTTTGCAAAACAACATGTATTCTTATAATTTTACTTATGATAACTCTTTATTTGTTATCAACAAAACATAACGAGATCACTAAATATAAACAAATGTTTTTAAGGTTTATTTGTATTAATAATCTCCCCATATTTGTTGATGATAAAACATAAAGTTATGATGAGTAAAACTTAAGATTAGATGTACGTTTTAAAAGTGTATAAGTGAGTTTTACTCTCTTCTCCCCCTTTTTGTTGAAACAAAAAGTGAGTAGAGTAAAAAATAAATGGTGGAAAAAAAATGATCCACAAAGCACTAGCTCCCCCTAGAATAGGGCGTCAAGTGAGAAAAGTATTACCTACAAAAAAATGCTAGTGATAACATGTAATATAATCTTGTAGAAGACGAGAAACAAGATAGAGAGCCAAGGTACGTAAACAAATCCTTGTAATAAAATATCAAAATGTAGTGGTATGTATGCCACATACAATTGTAAAACTAAAAACAAGGGTTTGTTCTTAAGAAAGACCCAAAAGAAAAAAAATAGAAAAAAATTTATTATTATCATTCCTTCCATGCTTGCATAGGGTCTAATGATGGAAGTTTTTGTGAGTGATAATGTTGATGCGATCAAAGATATGGTAGAGAATGAACATTTCGTCCCTTATTTCCATTGCGAGATCCCTAGTGGATTGGCAATGTTCGCAAAAGAGATAGTGAGGGAGGTGTGGGTGGATTGTCTCCCGGTAAGTTTGATTTTTGGAGTGCGGATTAAGTGGTGGAAATGTTGGTAAGAATGGATCAAATTCTATGATGTTGGTGATTGGTGGTGGATAAGAACCTAGATGTTCTTGTAAGGTGATAGGTGGTAGAGGTGGTGAGTTTTCAAGCTCTTTAAAGAAGGTATTTGGAGATGTTGGAGGTGTTAAAAAGACTAGCTCTTTTGGGTTTATGTTTGAGGCTAGTTGGGTAGATTTTGATGGTTGAGATGGAGCGGGTGGTGGACTAGACAAGGGTAGTGGAATGGTTTTCGGAGTCTTAAGGAGTTCCGCTAGGGTGATTTGAGTGTCAAGTTGAGACTTGGTTGGTGAATGTGGTGGTGATTTTTTAGGAGATGATGAAAGTGCTATATTGTAGTCATTTGATGGAGAATGAGTAGTTGGTGATGAGCTATTTGACAAAGGTTTAGCTAAGCAATAAGGCCGGATGCTAATCCGGGCAGTTTTCCTAGTTTTTGGTGGTGGTGGTATCAAAGAAGGTGGTAGGATAAAGTTTCAGATTTCTTGAAAAGGGTTGTTTTCCCTAGATAGTTTATCATTGTTTGAGGATCTTCTGGAAGATATGATGATGGTTGTTTGTGAGGTTGAAAGTGATGGTTATGCAAGCATTTTGGAACCTTATTTATAGAACAAATAATGCATTGCAATGAATGCTAAAACCAAAATATGGACTATAATCTAATGATTAGATATGAAATTAAGGCAAGTGATCATGAGAGCACAAGCATTAAGTTACATATTCATTAGTGATAGAGATAAAATATTGAAAATTTGAAAATGTCAAGCCAAAATTAGAAAAAGATGTGATAAAAGTGGCTACTGTGACACGGTTCCCACGGATCCGATCCTTCAGGGATCCGTCCAGCGTAAATGCTGGGATTCGGGGATCTGGTGTTCTTAGGCAGCAAAAAAGTATTGTTTTTGGAAACAATAGTGCCTAGTGTGTGCCTATATGAAAACCATATGGAGTTGCGGTTATCTCGACTCTTTAAAGAAAGAAAAATAAACATAGAAGTGAAAAAGTACGTATGTATATATATACGTGAGATAACCCGAAAACTCCTTAATCAATTTTGCTTGATTGAATGTACCCGAAAACACATATTAGTTATGTATTTTCTTTAGCATTCAAAAGACATAGGAGATGCAATGAAAAAGGTTTTCACTTTGTATTAATGATGAGTAAAAAAATGTTTGTCCTAGACGTGAGAGCGATTTAAAAGAAAATGATACGGGAAGAAATATCTTTTAGAAAATATTTCAAAGAGTTTCTTGTATAGAAAATATCTTTAGTTTTGAAAATAAATCCCATATTGTTAGTGAGTCGTGTGAAATAGAGATCCTAGACTCAGAAGAGGAGGTAAAGCAAAAGTTTACCTACATTGTAGAGAGAAAGTATTTCAAGACGATTATTCCATAAGACCAAGACCTAGACGAAGCAAGTTGAATTGCTCCCGCTTCAACGGTTTGGTGAGGACGTCGGCTATGTTGTCTTCGGATGACACTTTCTCAATCAAAATGTTCCTTTTTTGAACATTGTCTCTTAAGAAGTGATGATGGATCTCTATATGTTTGGTACGAGAATGCAACACTGGATTTTTGCTAAGATCTATAGCACCTTTGTTGTCACATAGAATGGCAATGTCACTTAGATGGATGTCGTAGTCAACTAACGCTTGTTTCATCCATAGTGCTTGTTGGCATGCTTTGCCGGGGAAGACATATTCGTATTCGGTTGTTGAGATGGCTAATTCCGTTTGCTTCTTTGAGAACCATGATGTTAAACAACACCCCATGAAACTGTAAACACCACTTGTACTTTTTTGGTCAACGTAATCACCTGCATGGGCAGCTTCTGCATATACAATAGTTTCTACCCCGTCCCCTTAGGATACCATAATCCCAATTGAGTTGTACCTTTATATATCTAAATATTCTTTTGATGGCTTCTAGATTTGAAGTTTTAGGGTCTTCTTGAAACCTAGCACAAAGACATACACCAAACATGATATCCAACCTACTAGTCGTGAGGTAAAGAAGACTACCAATCATGCCATGGTATTTGGTATTATCAACGGATTCACCGTCTTCGTCTTTGGTGAGTTTGGTATCGGAGGACATTGGTGTTCTTATTGGTTTTACTCTTCTAATCCGAATTTCTTTAACATTTCTTTTATGTATTTGGATTGATTAAAGAAGATATAATTGATAAGGATTTAAAAGGTACACTTTTGAGGGGTCATTTAAGCCCTTAATTGATCACTTTTGTATCCGTTACTACTTAATTTCGTTCATTTTCACTTTTTAGGTCTCTTGAAGGCAAATGGCTGGAATGACACTTATTCGGACGAAAAGGCGCGAATATACGAAGAAAATGACCAAGTCAAGAATCGAGACACTCAAGCTGCTGGAAAATGAAGGGGACGACATCACTGCTTAAATGCGACGCCGTCGCGAGACATCTTGAGACGACTCAGAGAGCAAATTGCTTATTTACAAGTGACGGCATCAGGTTTAAAAGAGTAGGGCGTCGCAACTCAGACGGCCTAGATTTGGATCTAGACGGCGTCAGAGGTTGAAGCCGACGACGTCACGAGCATAAGGTGATGCCGTCACAGAGTTGACATGGCCAAGACGAAACCCTAATGGCGGCGACCCGACGGCGTCACAATTAAAGAGTGACGCCGTCGCAGTTTGTAACACTATATATAGAATCCCAATTTTTCAGTTTTAGAGAGGTAGTTTTGTGGAGTAAAACCCTAAACCGAACCAAAGTTGTCTTGGGCAGTATCTTAGGGTTCCATACCCTATTTTACAACAAGATAAGTGTTTTACTTCATTGATTCAATCATGTCTTCAATTGTTTTTGTGTATGCTTGCATGTTCTCCATGTCCGGCTAATTTACTTGTGTGTTTGCTTAGATAATATGAAACCTAGTTATTGAATATTGATTGGTTGTCTCTTATCTTAATTGTGATTGACCTAGTATTGCGATAGGTCATTCGTTGTGTTATTAATGCTTGATTAGTCTTTGTTGAACCCTAGCTTATAGTTACTAGTGGAATTGTAGGCTAAATATCCAAAGATAACCTTAGTGTTAAGTTTATGAATCCTAGAGATTTCTTAGTCATTAACCTTAGGTAGCTTCAAAGAGTTAGGGATAAACGCATACCCTACGACCTTAGAAACACAACGCGTTAAGAATAAGGACGTGAAAATTCAGCCATCAATAGGAGATAACTAGGGAGTAATAACATCTAAGTAAACACATTTTTAATCATCATATGAGCACACATCAATTAGACATAGACTACACTCACCTTAGATTAGATAATTAGATAATAGTAGAGTAATCGGTAGAAATACCAACCCCCAAATCCAATACCCCAAGATTCGTACTTTTCCAATTCCTAAAAAATATAAAAAAGATAAAAAAAAAAATAATCTTCCTCAACCCCAACCTTAGCGTAGTAATTTCTCACTAGCATTTCTATTCCCTATAGAACGATATCAATTCCCGAGGCTTACCCTAATACTACACTACAACGATTAGGTTCACTGCCTAAGGTGTTGAAAAACTTGCTCGACGAAAAGGAAGTTTCGTTGACCCCGAACGCGCGTTGTACGGGTATCAATAATCTTTTAGTTGTTTGATTTGTAGACCAAGAAAGAAACTTAATTCTTCCATCATACTCATTTCAAACTCATCATGCATGATTCTTGAGAAATCATCACACATGTCTTGACAAGTTGATCCGAATATAATATCGTCCACATATATTTGAACAATAACTATTTGTGACTCCTTTTTCTTTGTATATAGTTTATTGTCAACTAACCCTATGGTATAGTTGTTTTTGATTAAAAATGATTTGAGTCTATCATACCAAGCTTTTGGGGCTTGTTTAAGACCATAGGGAGCTTTCTTTAGTTTGTACACTTTGATTAGGTTTTTTGAAATCGACAAAGCTCGGAGGTTGAGATACATAGACTTCTTCATTTATAAAACCGTTTAGAAAGGCACTTGAAAAAGCTTAAGATCATGAGCACAAGCATAAGCAAGAAGGATTCTTATAGACTCTAATCTAGCTACGGGAGCATATGTCTCATCAAAGTCTATGCCTTCTTGTTGGTTATATCCTTGAGCAACAAGTCTAGCGTTATTTTTAGACACAACACCGTTTGCATCTAATTTATTTTTATATACCCATTTTATTCCAATTATGGTTGGTTTTTTAGGTGGAGGGACAAGTGTCCAAACATTGTTAAAAACAAATTGATTTAATTCCTCTTGCATAGCCATAACCCAACTTTCATCTTTTATGGCTTCTTGAGTGTTTTTAGGTTCTATGATTGATACGAAACAAAATAGACTACTTTGGTTTTGGAATTGAGACCTTATAGTTCTTTCACTTAATTTTCCTATGACCTTTTCTACGGGATGATCTTTAGACTCTTTAACATTGATGGTTTCATTGTTTAATGGTTCATCTTCCTTGTTTATATTTCCTTTTATTTCTAAGACTTCAGTTTCAATTAAATCATCATCGACAAGAGGTAAGGTACTTTTAGGTAGACTCTCGTCAGATTAGACATTTAAAGATTCTTCAACTTTAATAGTTTCTTTATTTAGTATTACGTAAGCTTTACTATTAGGAGAATATCCTAAGAAGATACATTCGGTTGATTTTGGATAGAATAATTTAGTTAGATAGTCTTTACTGTTAAATATAAAACATTTACTATCAAAGACTCGAAAGTGTTTTAACGAAGGCTTTTTGCCTCGTAACAACTCGTATAGAGTTTTTCCTAAGAATGTTCTAATCAAGACTCGATTTAGTATATAGGTTGATGTGTCGACGACATTGCACCAAAATTTTTAAGGAATAGATTGCTCATTAATCATGGTGTGACTCATTTCTTGTAGGGTTCTATTTTTCCTTTTAACTACCCCATTTGATTGTAGAGTGCGAGGAGCCGAGAAATTGTGGGTAATACCATTAGCATCTTAAAAAGCTCTGAATTGCACTTCATTATCAAATTTCTGACCATGATCCGTTCGGATTGACACAATAGGAGTTGTCTTTGGATTTTCTTACTTAAGATTTGAAAGTAATCAAACGTTTCAGTTTTATTCTTTAAAAATTTAGTCCATGTGTACCTAGATAATCATCCACTATAACCCAGGTATAGAAGTTACCTCCGTAACTTTGGATAGCGGATGGACCAAATAAATTCATATGTAGTAATTCTAGACACTTTGTTATAGAAACCATATTTTTAGCTTTATTACTAGCATTGACTTGTTTTCTGATGTTACAAGCATCACAAAAATGATGTTCGTATTTTAGTTTAGGTAGATTTCTTACAAGTTCTTTGGATGATAGTTGAAGAAGTCGCATATTGGCGTGACCCAATCTTTGATGCCATAAGGTCGAAGTATCATCAATAGAAGTAAGACAAAGTTTGTCTTTTGGTTCGTTTCCAATTTTAATAACGTAGACTCCATGTTTTCTAATGCCTCTTCCTATAGTAATACCATTTTTCAAGATTTTACTACTGGTTTTGCTAAAGAGTACGTTGCACTTTTTATCACATATTTGACCTATACTTAGTAGACTAAAGTTAAGGTTTTCTACGTGACATACGCCGTTAATGGTCAAGGATTTGTGAGAGATTGTACCTTTTCCGATGATTTTACTCTTACTATTGCCGAACACAACATTTCCTCCATTGAAGGATTCGTATGTGGAGAACAAATCTTTAATACCGGTCATATGCCTTGTGCACCCGCTATCCTTGATCCAAGTCAACCTTTAGGCAAACATAAGAAAACAATTAACTCAAATTTTGGTCCTCATTTGTTCATGGGTCCAATGGTGTTATACATTTCATTCATATGAGGCATATATGAAAATGGTGAAAAAGCATTCCAAAGTGTATAGTTTTGAAATTGAAAACCATTTTATGTGTTAGGACTCCATCCTTTTTTATGGTGGTTACTTCTAGGATAGACATTGTTTGGCCTTCTTATAGTTGTGTTCGGTTTAGAAAACCATGGGGTTTTGTTTTTCATAAAACTTTGATCTTGTTTTAGGGAAGATGGTTGTTTGACATTTCTAACAGTATCATTGGTTGGTTTCTTTTTGTTAACAATAACAAATTCGGTTCTAGAAGAGGTGGTTGCGTTATTGCTATTGTTTACTGCTGCAGATGCCCGGATCCCTAAATTTACACTAGTTGGATCCTTTTTCAAGGGATCCGTCGGATCCGGGACTACAGTGGCTGGTTTTTCAATTGCTTTAACGAATTGTGTTTCATTAATCTTGCTAGTTGATGCAATATGTTCCTGAATACCTAGACCCTTTTGATTATTACCCGTTTTAACACTATCAAGTATTTTATCAAGGTAATTAGTACTTAGTCTAGAAATCTTAGAATCAAGGTGATCAAATAGAGTTTGAAGTTCTACACAAAGCTTGCATTCACTACTTACTTCTTTTCTCTTTTCTAGTCTCTTCAGTTTATCTTTTAGTTCAAGAACTTCCTTTTCCAAAAGTTCATTTTTATTTTTCAAAAGCTTGTTTTTGTTAATTACCTTGAGACTAATTTTGAAAGCTTGTTATATTTAAGATGTAAGGATTCATCATCTAAAGATGAACTACTATAATATAAAGACTCGGAACATACCTCGTTGGAGTCTTTTGCCATGAGACAAATTTCTTCCTTATCTTCCTCACTCATTCCCCATGAACCACTCACGAACGCCTTATGTTCGTCGCGTTTGGGACAATCACTAATGAAGTGATTTGGATCCCCGCATTTAAAACACTTGCGTTCGTCCTTCACTTTCTTGTCGTCTTTGCCTTTCCGCAACCCTTTCTTGTAGTCATAAGGTTACTTGACATATATTTCTTTTTCCGAAAGAACTTCTTGAAATCGCGTACCGCCATTGCATACTCTTCTTATTCACTTTCCGAAGATGAGGTTTCTTCATAACTTGAGACTTTCTTGGCTTTTAAAGTGAGAGATTTATCTATCTCTTTCTTTTCCTTCGAGACCTCAGAGTCTTTAGCGAGTACGAGCTCATAGACTTTTAGGTTTCCTATGAGTTCATCTAGAGTGAAGATTGATAGGTCTTTGAATTCTTCAATGGTCGTCACCTTTGGTCTCTACTTTGATGGAAGCGCTCTTAGAAATCTCTGACATGATGACTAGAAAAAGACTCATCAAGTGCTTGTAATGAAGTAATAATAGTATTAAAGCTAGCAAATGAATTAGCAATACTATCCTCATCAAACATTAAAAATTGTTCATATTGTTGAACAAATATATCAATTTTGTTGTTTTTAATTTGTTGATTTCCTTGGTTTACAACCAAAAAGTTCCAAATTTCTTTAGCGCTTTTATGCATAAATATTATTTTAAATTCCTTTTTGGTTATGGCATTATATAAAACCATTTTTGCCTCATTATTTTTGGAAAGCTTTTTCTTTTGGTCGTCGGTGAGATGATCATGAGAAATGTTTTTTCATTGCCGGTTTTATCATCTTTTACAGTTGCTTGAAAATCACCTTCAACAATAATATACCAAAGATCAATATCTTTAGATTTCACATAAGTTTCAAATCTATTTTTCCAATAAATAAAACTATTAGTTTCAAGTAGTGGAGGTCGTTGCATAGATTGCCCTTCTCTATAGTTTTCAAAAATCATTTTGATCGAAAAGTTTTTAAAATACAATTTACTTTAAAACTTTTTGGAAACCTTTCTCTGATACCAATTGTGGAAAACTAGAAGGGGAGGGGGGGGGGGTTGAATAGTTTACTGATTTTAATTTAAGTTTCAAAACTCTAGATTTGATTTTATGTGAATTCGTATGGATGGATAAATAGTATGAAGCAAAAAGTAAAGAAAGTAAGTAAAGTAAAAGGATAGAAAGTAGCGACACAAGTGATTTATAGTGCTTCGGCTATAAGAACACCTTCCTTGCCCTACTCCACTCTCCGATTACCCCACTCGAGAGTTCAAGCACTATGTCAACAAGCTCCTTCAACTTGGCGAAAAAGCCTCACAACGTCGCTTAAACTTTTTCCGCTACAAAGCTAAATACCGAGTTCTTTCACGAGGTAGAACTAAACCTTTACACAACTATTACACAACAACTATGTGAAATATGAATTACAAGATATGCTACAGAAATCTTATGGATGGAAAAATCAATCAAGGACCCTTTGCTTGGATGACTTGTAGTATAGCATGATCTCCCTTTCATGAAGGACCTATATGAGAATCACAACAAAAGATAGAAGAACTACTAGAATGATCAAATGATCAGAGGTTAGGAGAGTGAGATAATATGTGAGTGAGTTGTAAGAGGAAGAGTAAGAAACAATGAAGAAATGGTGATTGTTTTTGAAAATAAAAGACACTTCTTCCTCCACGTGCCAAACGATTTCAAATACTCGATGCACATGTTGAGGGGGAGCATTTATCTAAAATCGGAAGTAAGCAATGACACCAAAGTAACAGGTTGAAGCACTTTAACATAAAACGTATCGGCTCGTGAGAAGATGTCGATAAGCATGGTAAAGGTGATCGTTTAAAGACTCAATATGGCACTCCTTCCTCCATGTGCTAAATGATTTCAAATACCAACGCACATGTTGAGTGGGAGAATTTATAAAAGCTAAAAAATAATTGAGGTACAAAATGCTTTGATTTGATATCACAAGTACCTTAATTGAATTTTCAAATTGTTTTTCATTTGGTTTCAATTCGGAAAGAACAATACCACAAGACTGACAATTTTACTTTATGCATTGGAGTTATAAGGATGGTAAGGTTAGGTATTAGTTTCCATGATCCTGCAAGAGCGGAGGATCTACCCAGGGACAATCCACTAGATAGCCTAGAAGTCCTTAGGTATGATGAAAAAGGAGAAAAATGAGAATAAGGAAAGAGTGCCGACTAGGATAGAGCTAGGACTGGAACAAACCCAACAAGGTTCTAGTAATGAAGTCTCGGTAAGCACTAAAGAGGTTAAAGAATGAAAAAGAAATGTAAAGTGAAAGGGTGAAAGAAATAACCCTCCAATAATTCAACCTTATGGTAGAAACATGGTTCAATACATATGCTACTGGTGGTTACTAAGGTAACGCCGGTATTGAAGACAAGATGTCATGGACCCATTGATGCACTGCACTAAACTTCGCAACTACTCAAGTTCTCCTAAAAGAACTTGTTTCATTCTCACGGGGAACCTACATAATCTATCGACTTTCTCTTAGAGATGGTTGATATTGAAGAAGGAGACCTTCTCTCTAGTCTCCGCTTAGGAAACCAAAATGCACTATTGATTCTAGAGCCAAGAGATCATCCACAAAATCTCATTAGGACACATGTTCATGAAGACTTGCTGTTTCACACAATGTGGAAAGTGAGAATATATATTGAGAGTCCTACGCATTATCCTCATGGTATTGCCAGAACATCCGAGTGATATGTAAAATATTCAAGATGAAGATGGAAATCCTTCTAGAGCCAACATCAAACAAGCTCTTGGTGAGTGACATGTGAGATTCTTCAAGAATCAAACTTGTGATAACGATGGGGATTTCTTGAATCAACCTGGTCCAGAAATGGATTGACGGATAATTTTGAAAACCTTCGTTGTGCTCAAAATTTTTCTCATATTGCGCATTAATTTATCAAACAAAAGTATTTATGATTGAAACTTGATTTTTCTCATAAAACTTTCGTCCTAAAAGCTCTCTTCAAAGAATGCGCGGTTTTTTCAAATCAATTTTCATCAATCGGTGAATCTCAATTCGCTAGTTCACTCACTCCGTGTTGTCTACTTTGGGACGCCCGGTTTGAGAACGGCTAGATCAAGTCGCGAAACCCTATCAAGGAGATTCTTAGAATTCTACCGATCACAAAGATTTATATCGATCAACGGGGAACCGTGGTTCTTGCAACCCTATTCAACGAAAGTGAACAAAGACACTTTCTTGTGATTTATTGCTAACTGTTGTTTGCAGGAACATCTAACGGTTGCAGCTGATCGAAATTGAGAAGTCAATCCATAACCACATGCTCACACATCACACTCACGTTTAAAGAAATCATGATAAACTCTGATACCATTAAGCAATGCTTCCGCTACTCTGATGGAAAATATCATGATCCAACAAAGTGTGTGCATGTTGGTCCAAAAGTCACAATATCACATGGAGGCGATACAACTAAGGATGATTTAGAGATTTACTGTGGCTGATGATCTTGAAGAAAGCTCAAAGATCACCAAGTCATGGATTAGTTAAAGACCTCCATTTAAAGTACAAAGCATGCGAACTTTGAAGAATCAAAGGCTACAAGCTACAAAGCAAAGAACGTGTAACAGAATGCTAGAACTCAAAATGTATTATCTATATGTAATTGAGGTGACCTCCTTGGGGAGATTGTTAGGACTTGGTAAATCTGTAAGTTAAAGACTCGGTCACCTCAAGTATTTGTAAGCATTAGAAACCTCGTAGTCTTAGTCATTTAGATATATCAAGTAGTTAGTTTAGTAACACTGTGGAGGACGGACGGGTCTTTACCCACTGTATACCTGATCCACAACCTGTAGGTGGCGTATTTTGTAAAGACTATAAATACCTTCTACCTCCCAAGGTAGAAGGTGAAGCTTAATCATATGACTTTCATTTTTTCTCACTAAGTTCCCATTTCTCTCTACTTCCTCTCTCTATAACTCCATCCATATTCGAACCATATACATGTGATTTTGTGTGTTTGTGATAACCAATCTCTTACATCTTCAAATCATGAACAGTTGCACCGTCGGAATTAACGCTTAAAATGAAAAGATAGCTGGATATCTTCTCCGAGACTCCATGCGTTCCCTGAGACTCCATGCAGTCAAAAAATGTGTACTAAGGACAAATAATATTGATGGTCAACAAAACAAAAGTATTAGCATTTATGTGTTATACAAAAGAAAAAAAATAAGCATATTAAATTATTGTTATACATAAAAATGTATTAACATTTATGTGCATAAAACATACGTGATTTCTGTAAAAAGGTGTTGACATCAAACATATGATTAACGTTTTATTTAGCAGAATTCAACTTAAAAAAAATAAAAAAATAATAATCAAAAAAATAAAAAAAACTTGTACGGTTAGCTTCACTTAGGAACAATGCAACTCACTATTAACAAAACAAAAAATGAGGAACCGGTGTTGTTGTGAAGTCGACACCAAAAAAAAGCCGACTTAGCTAAAGAATTGGCTCACCATTTTCTTATTCTACAAATGTTAAATTCAACTTCTTCTTTTTTTTGCGGCTTAGGAACCTTTGCGTCTTGCCTCAAATGAATAGTAACGGAATTATTATCATATACCGATGCCCCGTCACAACGCGCGAACTTCAAAACCTCGTTATTAACATCTCATGACTTTTAAAACTTTTTAAATTTTCTTCTTTTCTCTCATTTTTCATAGGATCCGGACCCCCTTCCTCATACATTTCTATTATACGTTTTAAAATTTTGGAATGAATAAAAGATTAGACTTTTATGGGTCTAATTCATACCATACGCAACAAAGATGTTGTCAAATTTTATAAGAGTATCTCGTTAATCGATTTTGGTCAATCTTTAATGATTCTAAAGAATAATTGGCAGTTATCCTTGTTGAGTTGCGTATGGTTTGTTTATAACCTTTTGGTGATATTCTTAGAATTTTTATCTTCAAGTCACATCTAATACCTAGTGGGTTCTAATCCTTAACATTTCTCAATGTTCTTTTTGTCAATACGTCTCAATGGTTCTTATGCGTGAGAATATTCTCAACCAAATAATTTTGTGTTCAAGTTATGCTTAGACTATTATGAGACTGATTTGTTTCGTATATATATTGTGAGATACTTATTTACCGTTAAAAAAATAATAACTATTAGTTATTATAGCTTTTCAATAAATATAAAATTATAAACTAACCGTTGTAACAAATTGAAAATAACTAGTTTTTTTGAGTTTTACGTTTTTATCGCTTATATTATATACCACAATTTATAACCAAAAAGTTTACAAATCAACTATTTTAACTAGCTTGGTACTCGCACGTTGTTGTGGCGATAGGTACGTTAAAAGAAATACGTTGCGGCTATAGGTACGTTAAAATAAAAATTTATGGTAAATCTTATTTTCAATTTATTATGTTTTTGTAACAATAAATCTACGAATGTCAAAATTTCATGTCGCATATTTTAACTCTTTAACTAATTACAATGTTTTTAATCATACATTTATGATAATAAATATAGGGTAAATTACACCATTGATCCTTGAACTCCACTCAATATACCCATTTGGTCATCCGTTCTAGGGTTCCGCCGGGATAATCCCCAGGGTCGTTTTTGGTGCGCGTTTGGTCCCAAGCGATAGTTGTCGTTATTTTTAATCGCTATCTCACCCACATAACTTGCACACGATGGGTATTTTGGTCATTTCGTCCAAAACACAATTTCATCGTTGGTCCCTGACTCATTTCGTTATTGTTACTTTTTTCGTCTTTTTCCTTAACCTAACACACTTTCGTCTCAAAATACACAACTCACATCACACACACAAAACTCTCTCATCTCTTTCACACATTTCATATACCACCATCCCCACCACCGCTGGAAATCAGTACCAATGGACCTCTCCACCACCAGACCTACCTACCACCAAACCAAAGCACACCACCATCGACAGCCCAACCGTGGCAGAACACGACCACCAGGACCAATTGGTTTTCAAGTTTATAGTATTTTTTAGGTTCTTTTTTTTAATAGATCTATAATTAATAATCAAGTTTTGAAGGTTTTTTTTAATAGATATGTAAGTTTTTTTATATAGATATAAATATATATTTTTTTTATAATTTAAATGTTAATCAACTTTGTTCTTGTTATATGTAGAGTATGGGTTTGAATGCCCCCTACCAATGGTATGGCATCACCTGGTATGATGGGATAAATTTTTTCTTTTAACAACATATGCCCCTCTGGAGCATCTAAATCGCAAACTGCTTCCCACGTGTCATATGCATTTCCTTATCAGTCTGCCAAAGACTTCAATTTCTACTGATTAAGTCAGCGAATGTTCTCAAAATCGTAAGATTTTTCATGCGGTAGTTAGTACCATAAATTGTCATCATAAAGAAAGAAAGGAAAAAGTCATTTTTCATGTGTTAGGGATTGTAAACTATTTGTAGAGGATGCATTTTTCAACTTTATTTTAATTTTATCTATTCTCAACTACATGATGGTTCTTTTGGGTTGTACCAACATTTTTTTAGTGGATTTTAGCTTATTGTAAAGAAGGTTAGTTTTGTTAATTATTTAGGTGTTATGTTGGCTTATTATAAAAGATTTAATAAATTTAATGTTTTTATTTAGCAAGGATTTTGTAGAGTCATTTTAGATGGTTTATCAGGTATAAGAAAGTACAATTAGTTTTCTACATTACTTATATATAATAATGTATGTTTTTATATGTAGATGGGAATGTTGTCTTGCCGAAAAAAGTTGATGCCGCCGCTATCTCCTCGGATTGAGTCGCCGCTGTTGGTGTAAAGTTCATGTAAAAGTTTGTTATAAAATTTTATGAATTTTGTTCTAAAGTTTATGTAAGGTTTATATAAATTTTGTTATAAAATGTATGTAATAAGCTTGTGCATTTTTTTTTTTTTTGTAGATCTCTTTTTATGTTGATGGGTAAATATGTTTTATAGGTTTATTTGTGAGTCTGTAATACTATTAATAAATTTTGCTATATAATATGTGTAAAATATTCTAAATGAGTTGGTGTTGAAAGAAAGAGAAAAATATATCAGAAATGGTTGAAATAATATGTTGCAAGGATACACAAAGCCATCATTTTTATGTAATTAAACTTTTATTACATACAATAGAAAGTTTAGCAATATCAGTACATTCTTTAGCCCAAACTTGTAATGTTTACATGAAAAATGATATATGTTTAGATGAAAAATTATAAAGTTTAACATGATTGGACAAAAAGTCAGATAACTATTCGAGATTGTCTAGCAAGCCATGTACTGTGATATAAGGCGAGAAAGTTGAAAAAGAAAAAACTGCCTCACGGACCAACTGTGTAATGGGAAAAAGACAAAAAATAGCCCAAGTAAGGTTACTGTTTTGAATTATGAGTCGGGGACCAACGCTGAAATAGTGACAAAAAGTGAATTTACAAAAAAGCTGTAATATATAACTTTTCACATACACATCAAACCATAACACAAGGTAGCATATAGATGGAATTCTAGAGAGAGAAAGTTAGAGGTTTAGGGAACTTAGTGAGAGAAAGTGAAAGATATTATTATGAGCTCCAACTCTCTACCTTGGGAGGTAGATAGTATTTATAGTCTTACATAAATCGCCACACTTTGGGTCGTGGATCGTGCATACAATGGGTAAAGACCCGTCCGTCCTCCACGGTGTTACTTAACTAAATTACTACTTAACTTAAAAGAACTACGACTACGAGCTTTCTAACGATTACATATACTTGAGGTGACCGACTCTTTAATACCGGAATTTCTAATTCCTAACAATCTCCCTGCGGAGGTCACCTCAATAATGTACCAAAATTACATTGAATACAAATAGATATGACATTTAACAATTGATCTTGCATTCTTGATGTAGTCCTTTGCTCCTAAGCTCGTAGTCATTGATTCTACACAATGCATGTTTGGTTATTCCAAGTGGAGGTCTTTATCGATCCACGTGATGATAAGATTGAGCCATCTTTGGAGATCATCGCTATCAAAATCTCGAGACATCCATTGTGGTGTTGTGACTTTGGGACCGACATGCTCACATTCGGATCATGATATCTTCTCATCGAGTAGCGGAAGCATTTGTTGAATCATGATATTGGCGCAGCAGAAAGCGTAAGCATGGAGTGAAAATATCGAGTCATTGATGCACTAATCATGATTTCTTTAGAGATGAATGTGTTAAGTGAGCATGCGGCTATGGATTGACCGCTTCATTCGATCACCACAAACGTCGGGCGCACTCGCATACAACAGATTAGCAACAAATCGCACGAAAGTGTCTTTGATCACTTCGATGAATTGAGGTACACGCCCACTTGCTCCTCGCTGATCAAGATAAATACCGCTGTGATCGTAGGATTCCTAAGAATCTCCTTGACAGGTTTCGCAATGCTCTAGTCGTTCTCAAACCGAACGCCTCAAAGAAGACAACACGGAGTGAGTGAACCAATAATTTTAAGTCCATCGATTGATGAAAAGAGATTTGAAAACAATCAGTATTGCTCAATAGAAATTGTTTTTGCAATACAACGAAGGTTTTATTGAAAATCAATTATCAATCATAAAAATACCTTTGGTTTGAAAAATGAGTACACGGTCGATGTGCTAAAGAAAAGAGTTTATAAGCACAAAGACCGGTTTTTCAAAGGTATCCGTCAATCCCTAACTCGAACCGTGTTTGATTCAAGAGATTGAATCGCCTGTTGTTTCATGCTCGCTTGTCACATGGTTGATCTATAAAATAGATCTCACATGCCACCTACCAGAGCTTGTTTGATGTTGGCTCGAAGGCTTTCCATCTTCATTGTGAATATGTAAACACATCACTCGGATGTTCCGCAATACCACAAGGATAATGCGTAGGACTCAAGATATAATCTCTTTCCACATTGTGTGAAACAGAGAGTCTTCATTGAAAAGTGTCCTAATGAGATTTATTGATGATCTCGTGGCTCTAGACTCAATTTGTGCATATTTGGATCCCGTACGAGACTAGGAGAGGGTCTCCTACTTCAATATCAACAATCTCAAGAGAAAGTCGATAGATTATGTCGGTTCCCGTGAGAATGAAACAAGCCCTTTAAGAGGAACTTGAGTGGTTTGGAAAGTGAAGTGCAAGGCCATCGGGTCCATGACGCCTTGTCTTCAATACCGATGTTACCATCAAGAGTATATGAAGTGAACCCGGTTTACGCCCTAAGGTTGAATAAATGGAGGCTATTTGTTTTCACCCTTTCTCATTCAATTCTTTTTAATTCTTCAACCCCTTCAATTGCTTATCGAGACTTCATAGCTAGAACCTTGTTGGGTTTATTCCAAGATTAGCTCGCCTTAGTCCGCACTCTTCCCATATCTCACATTTCTCCTTTTATCATCATACCTAAGGACTTCTACACTAACTAGTGGATTGTCCCTCGGTAGATCCCTCCGGTTCAGCGGATCATGGAACCAATACCTAACCTTATCATCCTTTTATCACCGTACATTAAAGTAAAGTTGGTCGGTCTATTTGGTATTGTTCATCGCCATAGGATCCAATTGAAAACTATTTGAAAATCAATTCGTATACTTGTGATATATAATCAAAGCATTTTGTACCGAATTGTTTTTGATATTTTAAACGAGAACTCCCCTCAACATGTGCATCAAGTATTAAAATGTTTTGCACATGGAGGCAAGAGAAAGAATTAACTTCTTTGATTACCATTTTCATCAGATATCAACATCACTTCCTCAACGGATCAAGTAGAAATAGCATTTCGGAAGGATGAGGTTTCCATAAATTCGCTCCCCTCAATATGTGCCTCGAGGTATGAAAAGAGTTTTGCACATACTAGAGGAACCCGCACATTAGGATGAATGATCACGTTTAAAATCAAAGGTTTAAGATAGATGCTCCCCTCAACATGTGCATTGAAAATTGAAATCGTTTGTCACATGTGAGAAGGACAAGATGTACATTCTTTTATAACCATTTACCCGATTATCGTTTAAACCAATTTAAATCACACATTCTCCCCGATCACAATTATCAAATCATTTGAGATTTGTGATCTCGTATAGATTTAAATTGATTTTGAAAGCTTTAAGGAGAATTGTGACTTAATTGTGAAAGAGTTTTAACCGATATGGATCGATTTTAAGACTTTAAACTCCATTTATAAAACATGCATGTATATCTTTTGAAAACAATTTAATGCCAAATAACTTTTAATTTAATTGAAATCATTCTCCCCTCAATCAATGACGAGGTTGTTGATTGAGAGATAGAGATTTTGACAAATAAGTCCGATGATTATCAAAAATAGAGATCGAGTTATTTTCAAAGCATTTGGTTTTCAAAGAGATAGGAGTTTATAGAATCGAGCATAGGATTTGAAAACATGGTAAAACATGGCTCGTTCTTTCTTTAAAACCGGGTTATTGCTGAAGATGACAATAAACCATTTTCTCTTTCTCCCAAAAAAAATATATATATATATATATATATATATATATATATATATATATATATATATATATATATATATATATATATATATATATTTTTTTAAATTCGAACAACATCTAAATCCGTGTCATTCTTTGAATGACAGACAAAGACCGTAGATATAATCGAACCGGAAAGAAACATGACAAAAAGACAAATTTTTTTTTTTTTTTTTTTTTTTTTTTTTTTTTAAAGATTTTTCGACTTTTTGATTTTTATGGATTTTGAAGGTTTTATAATTTAGTATTTTGTTTTTCAAATAAATATTTACAAGAGATAGATGAAGAAAGACCTTTACTCTCGCCTTCCTCCCGAAGACGTTTGAGAGTTCTCGTTGAAGGCTTTTCAAACCAAGTCGTGGAAGAATAAACTCAAAACGTTCTCTTGGAAGAGCTTTGGTGAAGATGTCTCGCTAACCGATATTCGAGACTCACAAAATATAGTTCCACCACACCTTTTTCCACTTGTTCCTCGATGAAATGATGTCGAATGTCGATATGCTTTGCTCTTGAGTGTTGAACATTGTTGCATGAGAGCAATAGCACTTTATTATCACAAGACAGAGGGATTTTGTTGAATTCAAAGCCATAGTCGATAATTGTGATCTCATCCATAAGATTTGAGCACAAAAGATGACATGGCTATGTATTCGACCTCAGAGGAAATAGAAGTACTCATTTGCTTCTTTGAAGACCACTCACAAGCTTATCACCCAAAAATCGAGCACCTCCCGACGTATTTCGACAGTATCTTGACAACCTGCATGATCAAGATTCGCATAGGCCGTTAGTGACATACCGGTGTCCTTGGTACCATAGTCCCATATTGATGGTTCCTTGGAGATACCGAAGACCCGCTTAACTCGCTTCAAGGTGCTTTTGGTAGGCTTAGCCCGGTATCTAGCACACATGCACACAGAGAACAAAATGTACGGTCTACTAGCAATGAGATACATCGTGATCCAATCATACTTGATATTTAGTTTGGTCAATCATGATCCCCGAGAGGTCCTCATCTAGTTTGGTTCGGTCAATCATGGGGTGTCAACAGGTCACTTGAATCAAATCCAAATTTCTTTAAAATCTCGTTGCATATTTAGATTGATTTATGAAAATGCCTCCGGGACTTTGAGAAATTTGTAATCCCAAGAAAATGACATTTGTCCCATCATTGACATTTGAAACTTTGAACTCATTTCATTTGAAAACGGTCACATTCCATTGGGTCATCGAGGCAAAAATAATATCATCAACATAAATTTGAACATGAATCAAATGTTTGCTCGACTTTCGGTGAACAATGTAGGATCTATCTCCTTTGATGAATCCGGTTGATAGAAGAAACTTTGATGATGTATCATACCATGCCCTTGGAGCTTGCTTTAAACCGTAAAGAGCCTTCTTCAAACGATAAACGTGAGTAGGATGCTCTTGGTTCACGAATCCTTCGGGTTTCTTGACGAGACAACTTCCTTAAGATCTCCGCTCGTAAATGCCGTCTTTACATCCATCCGATATACCACCATGTTCTTACTAGCAAGATTAGCCAAAAGATTCGATTGCCTCGATTCGAGCAACTGGAGCAAAAGATTCTTCAAAGTCTATACCTCCTCTTGACGATATCCTTTAGCAACTAATCGAGCCTTGTTCTTCAACACATCACCATGCTCATCAAGTTTTACTTTGAAGATCCATTTAGAGCTATAATCATAGCACGGTCCGGAGCGGTACTAACTCCCATACATCCGCACGATCAAACTCATGGATTTCATCTTGCATGGCATTGAACCGACTATCTTCATTCATAGCAGATTTAACATCTTTTGGTTCGATCTTAGATAGTACCGAGTTGAAGAAGCACCATAAGGCATCGGTTGTGAGTTGCTTCGGGTTGATACAGACGACGAGGGATTTCCAATGATGTTGTCTAATGGATGATCGTGAGTCCATTTTCCGAGGTGTTCATGTGGCATTTGTTGAGGAACCAAGTAGTCGAGTCGATGTCTCCAAGAAGATGGTTCTCGATGATGATTCAGAGAAGCAAATATGTTTTCAAATGGAGCATCTTTAGAGTCGCAGGGATTAACTTCATCATTGATGCCGTAAACATTTCCATGATGTACATTTGAAGAATGATGATTTGTTGATGAGATCAAGGATCGCAGCAGGTGCTTCTTGACTCACGAGATATTGAAACCGATGGATTGACTTCATTCACCGGAATGTGAGCATCCTCTGTAGTGGATCAAGACCTCACTAGTAGTAGACTCATACGCTCATCAAACATTGGATCAAACAATTTCTTTACATCATCTTCGAAGGAGGTACATATGGCGTTTCATGAGAGGAGTTTGGTACAAGGGATGAACCAATAGGACTGCTTTTGAAGTGCGGGTCCTGAAATGGAGTGTCCAGGAGCCATTTGACCGGTCACTCATCAAACGTAACGTGAATTGTTTCCATGATATTTCGGGTTCTTTTGTTGTAGATTCGGTATCCTTTTGTTTGGTGCATATCCTACAAATACTCCAATGTCGACTTTAGCTCTAAGTTTGCCCAAGTCTTGACCTCATTAGTTGGATAGCACAAGGCACCAAACACACGAAGGAAAGATAGATTAGGTTTCTGTTGTGGACAAGTTCATATGGAGTTTTTCCATGAATGGTGTGAATCGTGAACGATTTTGTGTGTAACATGCGGTGGCAATTGCTTCACCTGCAGAAACATTGGAACCTTTGAGTAGATCAAGATTGTTCTAGCAGCTTCAACAAGAGTACGATTTCGCCTTTCAACTACACCGCTCGCTGAGGGGTTCGTGGAACACTTCTTTGATGGTCGATTCCAATGCTTTCATAGAATTCACTAAGTTGTTTGTTGACAAACTCGGCCCATTGTCTGCTCGACACTCGACGCTTTTGTTTAGTCTAACCTGCAATGCTTGATGAGTTTGATGATGATATCGAGTTTCATCCTTTGTCCTTAAGAACTTGACCTGTGAATCTAGAATAATCATCAACCACAACTAACACATATTTCTTCCCAAAGATATTCTCGCACCCTCATTGGTCCACATAAATCCATATGAATCATATGAAGAACTTCGTGACAGAGTTAGTAGGTTTGGGTTTATGGGCATACTTCTTGCTTTTTCCCAATTGACATGCCGAACAAAGATGATCCTTTTCATACTTTAGTCTAGGTAAACCTACAACTAAGTCCTTTCTCGAAAGATCGTTGATGGTGCCAAGTTCAAGTGATTGAGACGACGATGCCATAACCATGACTTTGTCTTTGAAGCCTTTGATAACAAGCGATTGGTGAAGCTCTCATCATGTCATCGATAGAGATAGTGTAAAGGTTTGAGCCACGAGTTCCTTTCAGCAGTTCCTTACCATTGAGATCTCTAACGAAGCGGTATGTTTTTCAAGGCTACTTCTAGATCGTAATCACGTAATTGACCAACGAGAACAGATTATGACCTAAACCTTCCACATAATACACTGGAGATGACACTATCATCAACAACATAATCTCCATAACCCATAATAGCATCGAAATGATCATTACCAAATCTAACAGTCCCGATGAATTTGCTCACGGTTCATGAGTCGTGACCGGTCTCGGTCATATGCTTGGAGCAAACTGAGTCCAGTACCACGTAATCGATTTGAACGATCGCAGTTGAACACGCATAAGAATGGATAATCGGATAATTGAAGCATTAGGCGTTGGAGGAGTGTCATCAAAAATCAAGCAATGAATCATTGCTAAAGAATCGAGCAAATCTAATTGGGATTAAATTTGGCTTTTCAATCTTCCCAATTAGTGCTCTCCCTAAACCGATTTAAGATTTTCTAGTGTTCTTCTCGGCCGGATTAAGAAGAAGTCTTTAGATCATCAAATGCAATTGCCTTTAGTTTTCTAATCATGTAGATTTCAAATGTAGATTAGATCAGACTCGACCTTCTTCAAGATTATCCGAATGGGGAATATATAGTTAACATCTTCAACTCACCAAAACAAGAACATCACCAAAAGCATCCCAATCAACTTACATCTTGCAAATCCCTTAACTAAAATCCCTCCCAATCAAACAAGAACGTAAAGATGTTCATCAAGGAAATCAAGAATCGTGCCGCAACAAACACACAAGATGGTAATACCAAGCAAACAATCACATCAAACAAGAATGTAAGGTTGTTCGAATCATCATGTTGATGTGCACGTGAAGCATTAACCGAAGCACTTTTCAAAATTAACTCATATCACCAGAAGATGTCAACTAACGGCTCTCAAGAAGAAACTCCATGTGAAGATTTCCGATAAGAAGAAGCTCGGTTCTTACATGAGTTTAGAGCCGTATGACCATTTAAATTCTCAAATAATAATCACCATGCAAGAATTTCACACTTCTTCTCCCCTCAAGAATTGCATACGGAGTTGCCATTCTTGATTAAATAAGTGAAAATCATCCGAATGTTCTATTCACACTTCTCTCCCGCAAAATAAGCACATGATGTTGCCATCTTCATTATAATCGAGCAAGTGGAATGAGAAAACAATCTGGTAGCCCGGTTCACTTGATGACGTAAGCGCATGGAAAAGTATGAAGCATGTTGATGAGAATGGTCATAATAAGAAGATTTCTCTTCTTTAGAAGATAAAGCGCACCGACACGCACACCTTTCTTTTCTTTGAGGAACGGGCCGAAGTGTTATCTCGCAGACGCCATAATGATGAAGCACGAGGCCCCGAATCGATTTGAACAGACGTCATTGTTAAGAGCCCAATCATATGTTTAGAGCCGCCCGAATCCAAATGCCAAGGGACGATTTGACGACTGCTGGACAATGTATTTAAGACAGAATTGGAAACATTGGATCCCCATGTCGATGGGTTCCTTTTGGTTAGCACAAACATCTTTGAATCACAGAAACCCTAGATGCAATGTCATTATCCCTAGGAGTCGAACTAGTAGAGGCATCGACTTAGTCAAATGACATTTTGTGCTTAATGGGATTATTCTACCGGTTGGCTTCCAAACCTTAATGTGCACTATTCTCGGCATAGTGGATCTAGTTAAAGAGCAAGGTTTTCCATTCGTGAACATTCGACCTGTAGGCTTCCACCGAAATCCTACATTGGTAAAACCTTCCCCGTAGGTTTCGTAATTGCTTAACTGCTTTGCTTTCCAAACTTTCTTAACTGGGTATGATTCTTAGATCTCGTAAATAACACATCACATTTATCATGATTACCGTAAAATAAACATTTTTACATGTTTTGCGATAAACATGAGGCCTCGAATTAATTTCGAAGCTTAGAGCTAATACTAGAACTAACACGATTCTTTTGTTCAAATCAAACTTCTTGTCCCTATGGTGTTCTTCCACTTCCTTATCATGAACACTTTTAGTTTGCGTAATCCTATCCTTCTTGCATTGCTTCTAGGTTTTGATCCGCTAACTTTAGTGTCAATCTTAACATCAGTAGAAGTAACGATGGGAACATTACATGGCTTCACTACTTTCGCATTTCTTGTCTAGAAGTTTGGGATCCAAGTTCTAGGAGGCACAACAAAGGTTGCTTGCTTGAATTTTGACATGGAACAAGGCATATCAAGGGTCACATGCTTGGCTTTAGCATAGAACAAGGCACAACTATTCTATCTCGCCTATTGCTAGATTTCGGACTTGTGACAATTACATACTCTAAGAGTTCCCGAGATCGTTTGGCATCCATGCGGGCATAGGCTATAGTACTATCAAAAGGTTTTCTAATCTTTCATCTTCAACAATCTCACGGAGACCCTTCAAACTTTCCTTAAGGTACGAGAGATATGCTTTATGTGCAAGTTCATTATTCCTAATGGGCGGGGAATATATAACATATCGATAGCATATTTATCACAAGCGTAAACCTTAGGAACAGTAGTATTTGCAATTTGGGATTGGCAACTTTCCTTTCACCTCACGCCTGATTCTCAATATCGTTAAGTAAAGAAGTTATCTTTTCAATTTTTTATCATGATTAACTTTAAATGAATCACATAACTCTTTGTTTTGATCATTAACCTTTGAAATTTCGACTTTAAAACAATCATTTTCCTTTTGCAAGTTATCAATTATGTTTTGAAGTTGGAAATTCGAGAATCTAAAGGTGGAGGCATATGGGAACCAACACATCCTTCTTTTCACCTTTCGTTGTGAAATTTGGGCTTTCAATCTTTTGATCGTGTTATAATGAGCTCGAATTTGTTCATCACGCTTACTAATTTCAAAAGCGCATCAAACTCGGGGAGCATCGAGGATGTCTTGATATTTGAGGTTTTAACATTTTCTTTGAGATGTTGATGTTTTAATTGCAAAGCAAGATGTTCAACTTCTAATTTAGAATAATGTTTGACCAAGTTATCATGATCATCTGTTCTATTTTCTCATGCAATTTTGAATTTGTTGTTTCAAGCTCAATGACACGATCATGGGAGACTTTCGAGCAACGAGATAATTCATGAAATTGAGAAGCATTAATGGAACAATTTGTAGCAATGAAAACACATCTTGAGCAATACATTCGTAAATCGATTCTCAATCGGTGTATGCAAGTTCTTCCTTTCAATCTCACTATATTTTAATTCTCTCATAGTCACTAACTTCAACAATCATTGCATCAAATACCTTTTCCATTTCTTTAATATCGAATCGTCCCTTTTAAGACACTCAAATTGATCTTTTAGTTGTTTAAAGAAAGGCATGACCTCGATTAAATAGCATTCTTTAGTTTGCTCAAAACCCTTTCCCTTGCTTATACGGTGGGTGTGATCCTTTTCTTACAAGTTTTCTCAAAATCAACAAATAGTTGAAAGATAACATATTCATCGATTAAGGTCTTGCTTTTAGTGGCAAGAGATCTAGGAACTAAGTGCATTGGTGTATTAGGAGGATACACAGTTGATTTAGGCGTTTTCTACAAGGGGATTCTTTTCAACAAGATTTTCGACTTTTGCATTTCCATATCCTTTTTCCGAACACTTGTTCGGGGGTTAATAGATTCGAGGCTTAAACTTGTTCAAGGAGATCCAATTTTCTTTAGTGTAATTATGGGGTTTGATCGTTATGTTATTCTTTTACACTTTGGATCATTTAGCTTCTTATCCATTTTCTCCCTAGATGCAATATCTAGTTTTCTATCTTCCTCGATGCACTCAATGCAACTAGGTGTCTGTCTAGGTTTAAGAATCTCATTTCCATCATAGATTACATTTTGAGTCGCTTTTGCTTTCTTACCATACTCGGATTGGGTTTATCTATAATGGGAACACCGTGCTTATCGCTTAAGACTCGTGTTTAGTGATCATGTGAGCAATCTGAATGGTATTCCTTGTACGTACAACTTATTTTCAAGCTTGTTTTTCAAAGTTTTTAGATTGGAAAAATCATTCAAAAGTTTTGATTCCTTAGCCTTGAATTCTTGCTTAAGCATTTTAACATTTTCTTGAAGTTCGTGTTTTTGCTTAGCAGCTTTAGAAAGCTTTTCTTGTAAGGAGTTTAACTCTTGTTTTAATACTTCTTCTTTAAAATTACTTTTTCTAATGATTGTACGTATTTGGACATCCATTTCCGCTCACGGGTTGTCAAATCAAACTTAGCACGTTGTTCATAAATAGCAACTTGATCCTTATATATGTTAAGCTCGGTGGTAAGGGAATCATCGAGCACAAATGCAACAGACTCATGCGGTTCATAATCATCATTTTGAGTAGAAGATGCACAACTAGGTGCCAGAAACTTCCATGCAACTTACCTCAAGATTGACATGCACAGTGTGTGATGGGTGCATCTCTATCTTGGGTACATCCAAGCTTCCATGGAGCGTTCTTTTGCATTATCCGAATCATCAATTTTGTTGTCATCGACATTCTCGCATTCAAAGAACACCGATTCTTCACCGATACATTACCCAACTTATCACAACAATCTTTCAACTCGCACCCGACACTCATTCACGCCTTCATTCTTTTGTGCGCATTCTTCAATGAACTTTTTCATATTATCCATGAGTTGGATAAATGTCTCAATGAATTTCGAATTTCCATTCCAAGATGTTTTTGAAGGAAATTCAGTCAAGTGTTGATTGTAATCACGCATATTCCCCACCGATGAATGGTCAAATTGTTTGTAGATTACTTGAAGAGTCTGATCGAACCATCCTTTTGAACTTCTTCATTGGTAAGTCGCAGACTTTAAATGCTCTAAGTTCAACAAGAAGCTTCTTGTCAATGTAGGTAAGTCATGGCGGAAAAGAGCACTACATGTTCGATCCCTGACTATGGATAACAACCGTATGAGGTGCGATGAAGTAGTTGATAGGGCTCAATGCAAGATTCCATTTGCATGGCATTACGTAGCGGTGCAATTCATTCTCATTGTACTCGAACATGAAGATCTCACATCCTCGTTGTTTAATTCAAACATCTTTAATCGCTCGTAGTAGCATCCATTATCATTATTATCCACAAGATCATATAATTTAAGCACTTCGAAATCACCGGGTCAAGAGAGTAAGACATGATGTGGTAGAATGCACGGATTTTACAAGTCTATGATTTAAACCAGAAATAGAATCTTCGCGGATTTTACTAAAATCAAGACTAAACCGTTAAGCAATGACCAATGGAATGTGTTAAGACGACTAATGGATCGACACAATGATAGACAATTGTGTGTTAGGTCTTATGATTGTTTGTGGGATAAGCGAGAGGTGTTGTTTGGTTGTGATTCGGATTGGTTTATGCCCGTTTTTCCGAGAAATTTAGGTCTAACAACTTAAAACCTCAATAACTTCTGTTCGAGCGGATTTAGACCTCGAAGATTGACCCGCGTGCCATTCTCCTCGCTCACGGTCGCTTTGATGGGTAGAACGAAACGGAGTTACGGTTCAAAAGTTATGGCCGTTTGAAGTTTTTCTGGGAAAAATCAACCAAGTCGCTACAATTCTTGAACCAAGTCGCTAACAACTAATTCGCTACACCACTAAGTTGCTAGAGTCCCAAGTCGCTAGAAAATGCAAGTCGCTAAGTAGTAACTCGCTAAGCCTCAAGTCGCTAGCAAAATTTTGGCGATGATTGCCACTCAAGTCGCTAAAGATACAAGTCGCTAAAGAGCAACTCGCTACAGACCAAGTCGCTACCACCAAGTCGCTACCCGTAGTGGAGTGTCCACTACTTGTACTGTAACTCGCTAGATCTAAGTCGCTAGGTTTAAAACTGTAACTCGCTACAATTTTGTGAAGCAAGTCGCTATGAAGAATATAAACCGTGAGCTAAGTCGCTAGCAAGAAAAACCTTATAAACATCACTTTTCAATCCAAAAACAACCCAACCAAGATGATTCAAGCTAACCAAATGAAAACCTAAACACTTGTGATGATTCTAAACATGAAAGTACTAACAAAATTCAAACTTTAACACAAGAAATCAACCAAATGATGCAAAAACCACTAAACTTTTTCAAACTCAAAAACCACCTAAAAACCACTATAAATCCAAAGATGTGCAAGATATGATCTAACCATGGCTCTTGATACCAATTGTAATATATAACTTTCACATACACATCAAACCATAACACAAAGTAGCATATAGATGGAATTCTAGAGAGAGAAAGTTAGAGGTTTAGGGAACTTAGTGAGAGAAAGTGAAAGATATTATTATGAGCTCCAACTCTCTACCTTGGGAGGTAGAGAGTATTTATAGTCTTACATAAATCGCCACACTTTGGTCGTGGATCGAGGCATACGGTGGGTAAAGACCCGTCCGTCCTCCACGGTGTTACTTAACTAAATTACTACTTAACTTAAAAGAACTACGACTACGAGCTTTCTAACGATTACATATACTTGAGGTGACCGACTCTTTAATACCGGGAATTTCTAATTCCTAACAAAAGCTCGTTGTTTGAAAGTCAAATAGGAGAGATAACAAGTCAATGTAACGACAGTTACGTATGACGGGGCTCAAAGGACCAAACGGGCACCAAAAAGCTGACCTTGGGGAGCATTCCCATGGATCCCGTTATTTAGGGACCAAATGCGCAATCCGCTCTAAGTTCAAGGACCAATGGTGTAATTTACCCATAAATATATGATAACATCAAATAGTCCTGAATTTTAAGTGTCAATTTCCCCCGATAACGCTCGTATTTTATATCATTTATATGGATTTACGCTTGTATTCCTTTATATTTCACTTTCAGATAATTTACGATCATTGGAGCTTACGAGACGCGGATTTGGAGATTTTCTTAAAGATTTATGATAGTATGCAAACTGTGAAGAAGCTACACCATAACTCCCTCTCTCACATTACGTCCGTAGCTAGTGCGTTGACTCAGAAGACCAACTTAAAGGCAATTACGGCGTAACTCCCAACTAAGGTTACGCCGTAATCAATTAGGTCAAGAATTATTTTGCGCCTCCGTCAACTACACCGTAACTCCTCACATGGACTATGGCGTAATCTTAGCAAAAGTAACATGTATTGAAGATACGGCGTAACCGTTCCCAAGTGTTACGCCGTAGCCTGCTTAACGAGAGAGTCATTTGAAGATTTATTGAAGTTACGGCGTAACTCTCAACTCAAGTTACGCCGTAACTAAATCGTGCCTATAAATACCAGCCCTAATTTCTGCATTTCACATCATCCACACACAACCAAAAAGCAGAGAACGTGAAGAGGGTTCCAATGGCAGATCTTTCTGAGCATACGGAGTCATCGCCAAGGGAGAATTCACTCCCTAACGATAACCATTAGCGATTATTTTTTCTTTTACTTTCGATTCATGTATTTCATTATGTTAAACATTGAATATTTTGTTTCGTTTAATATGATCGGCTAAGCACCTTCCGGTGCTAGCCTAGTTATGATTCCTTGAAATGTTTTGTTTACGTTTTCATGCTTCCGTATAATTGTTTCTAGTGTATGCATGCATAGTTCGTTGGTAGTTACCCTAGCTTCGGTAGTTTTGAATGGCGGTCGTTACTTTATTTTACGCATTTATTTCTTGTTAATTAGTTTAATCATTTATACTACAAACCGGATTAAAACCAATGACACCTAGACTTAATCATAATCCGCTTACATAGCTCTTGGTTTAATCATTTCTACTACAAACCGACCTCGGTTTTGGGACGACTCGTTTTACCGATTACTACACTACACACGACCGGGTACACTGCCCGTGAGTGCATAAAGTGGACCATAGGAAAATGAGACTTTATAAATATTAAAACCTGGTCAGAAAACCTGCATCAAGTTTTTGGCGCCGCTGTCGGGGAGTTTTATTAGGATTTTTTATCAAGTCTTTTATTTTTGTTTTATTTTTTTTTCTTTCTGTTAGGAATTAAAAATTCCATAGTGAAGAGTCGGTCACCCCAAATATAATCTAGCATAAGTTAGCTCGTAGACATTACGTTGTTTACTAGTTATTTAGTTTAGTGCAACACCGTGGAGGACGGACGGTCTTTACCCACCGTATGCACGATCCACGATCCGAAGGAGGACGTTTAGTATGTAACTATAAATACCCTCTACCTCCCAAGGTAGAGGGTTGGACCTTTCATTCTAATCTAACATTTTCTCTTTTGTTTACTCTCTCTCTAGAAAGGCTCCCATTCTACTTTCTCTCTCTAAACTCTCTATACTATTCGATCCATACTTGTGTTTGATATGTGTTTATGAAATCCAATATCTTACAATTGGTATCAAGAGCCATGGTTTGATCACACATCTTTCATGTTCTTGGATTTCTAGTGGTTTTCATAAGGTTTTTGGGTTTGAATGAGTTTAGAGTAGTTTACATCATTTGGATCATTTCTTGTGTTAAAGTTTGGATTTTGATTGTACTTTTGTGTTTATAATCATTATATGTGTTTAGGTTTTGATTTGGAAGGCTTGAATAATCGTGGTTAGGTTGTTTTTGGATTGAAAAGTGGTGGTTTTTTGAATATTGGTACAAAGCGAGTTGAGTCTCGTAGTGATTTTCTTGGATGCGAGTTGTAATTGATCTTGGATGCGAGTTGTGTTTATTCTTCAATGCGAGTTGACTTTTTAGTCAACTGCGAGTTGTATCTTAAGCGAGTTGACAGTGTTGACTGCGACTTGTCCAGATTCAACGTATCTAAAGCGAGTTGCCTAAGAGAGTTGCCTAAGCGAGTTGTCTAAGAGAGTTGCCTAAGCGAGTTGCCTAAGAGAGTTGCCTAAGCGAGTTGCCTTGGAAGCGAGTTGTCAGCTTATTGAAGCGAATTGCCTAAGAGAGTTGTTATTGAAGCGTGTTGGGTTTCATGCGACTTGACTATTAAGCGAGTTGTCTCTTTATGCGACTTGTCTATTAAGCGAGTTGATCAGGGTGCGAGTTGTTGACTTTTCCCGACAAAACTTCAAACGGCCATAACTTTTGAACCGTAACTCCGTTTTCAGCGTTCTACCCATCAAAACGACCGTGAGAACGAGGAGAATGGAACGCCGATCGAGTCAACCTTCGAGGCCTAAATCCGCTCCGAACAGAAGTTATTGAGGTTTTTATGTTTTTAGACCTAAATTTCTCCATAAAAACGGGCATAAACCAATCCAAATCTCAACCAAACAACATCTCTGCTAATCCTACAAACAATCATAAGTCCTAACACACAATTATCTATCATTTTGTCGATCCATCAGTCATCTCAACACATTCCATTGGTCATTGCTTAACGGTTTGGTCTTGATTTTAGTAAAATCCCGCGAAAGATTCTATTTCTCGGTTTAAATCACAAGCTTGTAAAATCCCGTGTATACAGCAACATCATGTCTTACACTCCAGAATTAGTGATTTCAGAAGTGCTTAAATTGTATGATGTTGTGGACAACAATGATAATGTATGCTACACTGAACGAATAAAGATGTTTGAATTAATCAATGAGGATGTGAGATCTTCATGTTCTGTGTACAATGGAATGAATTGCACCTGCTAATGCTACAGAATGCCATGCAAAAGGAATGCTGTATTATACCCTATCAACAACTTCACACTCACCTCATGTTACTTCTACCCACAACAACGGAACGAACATGTATTGCCCTTTTCCGTCAAGATTTATCCACATTAACGGGAACATTACTATTGAACTTAGAACAATTGGAACAACAACTTGATAAAGAAAAGGTTCAAAAGGATTGTTCCAATGCTGCACTTCAAGTGATCCACAACCAATTTCAATCATTCATCAGTGGGGAATTTACATCAGATTATGATCAAGACATGATTGGAATGGAAATTAGCGTGTTCATTGAGATATTTATCCAACTCATGGATAATGTGAAGAAGTACATTGAGGAAGTTACACAGAAAGATGAAAAAGTGGATGAGTGTCAGGTGCATTTGAGAGATAGTTGTGATGAGTCGGGTAATGTATCATCGAAGATCGGTGTTCTTGAATGCACAATATCGAGACAACAAAGAATGATGTAACCACTACTCAAGTAACTCCCGGCACACAAGAAGTGGATGCCGTGATCGTAAAGGTGAATGAATGTCGGGTACAATCAATAGATTCTAGTGTTGAGACCGAAGGC
The DNA here is from genome assembly GCA_022545495.1 of Chrysanthemum lavandulifolium. NCBI lineage: Eukaryota > Viridiplantae > Streptophyta > Magnoliopsida > Asterales > Asteraceae > Chrysanthemum > Chrysanthemum lavandulifolium. Next base: position 249,571,518 of record CM040242.1, read on the forward strand.
ATCGGATGATGGATCGATTGACATTGAATCTGAGGCTCGGAGACAGTTAAGCTTGAAACGACCGATGAGTTCGGTGACTCTTGTTACACATGATGTGAATGCGATATCGATCGATAAATGAACATGTTTCATGTGATGAGGTACCTTAACTTTTCAACATAGTGCATCCGCTAATGTACCTATACAACCGATCTCAATCTTGAACATGATTCGATAAATGTTCCTTGGTTGAAAATTTGAGTATAATAATTTTAAAACAAATTATATGGTTGATAAAAAGGCTTTTGATGAACTTTCAAACAAATTCTCAAAACTTGAAAAACATTGCATTTCACTTGAAATTTCAATACAAAGAAAGGAGGAAAGTTTTCAAACTAAGAAACCATGTAAAAATCCGAATTTCCGAATTTCGTGAATTTTTGAAATAAACGATTTAAAAGCTCTTCAAGCCAAAAACTCGACTATCAACAATTTGAAAAACATATTTCGATATGCATGTGAAAAGTAATTTGGTTACAAGTAATTCTGATGTTAATGCTATTGATGATATTCAAGTGAGAAATGATGAATTAGCTGGTTGTGTGGCCAAATTACTAAAGGAAAATGAGTATTTGAGAAAACATCACATAGAACTAAGTGACTCTGTCAAAGAAGCTAGAACTAAGTCAATGGAACAAACAAATTCTTTGATAGCAAAAATTGATGAACTCAAAGCTCAACTTCAGGAAAAGAGTTTCGCTATTGTTGCCTTAAAAATGAGCTTAGGAAAGCTGTAGGAAAAGTGTGAACACTAAGTTTACAAAACCATCAACCTTGGGAAGCCGTTTCTCATCCCACTAGAGACCGGTCCGTTGTTAGGCACCCTCTTGCATGTATATCTGAAAGAACAAAATCTCTAAAGACAAGGCTTGCCTCCCAAGTTGATGCGATACAAGTTTTGACAAAACCAGTCACTTTACCTGAGTTACCTAAGTATAATGCTTCTAGCTCCGCTAACCCTCAACAAGTTGCCACTTCTACTCCTAGCACCTCTAGGATTAGTTCGAAAATAGTGTCAAAACCAAGCATTAAAACCCAGAATTCATATGATATGAATGACTTGTGAAAGAACTATTATCTAGAAGAAGTTAGGAAAAAGGCACAGATTCGAAAAGACGGAATTTTAGGTGCAAGAACTAGGGTGATGAATTCTACGAGATTTCAAGGCACTGCTAGTAGTTTTAAACCATTACCTAGGAACACTCAACTAAAGACTAGGGATTGGCTTGAATCTAAGCGTAGTTGCGTTTCGAATAAATCTATTCCCATAGTAGACCATTCTAAGAACTCTAGATCATCTTCTGAATCTAAACAAGCTATTTGCTCGAATTGTCTGAAATGCATCTTTAAGGCAAATCATGATAATTATTTTCAAAATCCCTAAAGAATGTAAATGCTCATGCAAAGGTTCAATCTGTTAAGTCTAGGATCTACACTAATTCTATGAAGCAAAACAAACAAAAAACTTCACCTAGATGGATACCAACTGCTAAATCTTTGGAAACTAGGAATAACGATAGGTCTTCCTCTATGCATAAGAAGCTTAACAATCCTAGACCTTGCCATAAGTGGATTCCGTCTGGTAAAATGTTTAAGGATGTTGGACTTAGGTGGATGCCTCACTAGGAAAGTCAAGCACCGATGACAAAATCAAGGTTGACCGTGAAACCCCAAAGGGTTTGGATACTAATGTCACTAACCAAAATATATGCAATCAAGTTTGTAATATTAGTGAAGGTAGTCCTTACTCGATTGCAGATACTTGATCCTTCACTACATAGATCGGATTAAAGTATGGATTACAAATGGATTGATATCTCATAACTCACGGGTTCAAGTAACTCAATCTTGATATTCATTCGGCTATGATGTATGTTCACATCAGTTCAGGCCTCGTTCATCATCACTATGGCGTCAGCAGATAACACTTCAGGCCCCGTTCCTCAAAGAAAAGAAAGGTGTACGCTTCAGTGCGCTTTATCTTCAAAAGAAGATAAATCTTCATGTTTATGACCATTCTCATCGACATTCTTCATCAACAAGCTTCATGTTTTTCCCACCCTCTTTCAACCTTCAAGTGGATCTACGTTCATTGGTGTATATTCTTATTCATTTGCTCAATCAAAAACGGCAAACTTCATTTGCAATTTTTGAGGGGGAGAAGAGTGAATATACTACATGTTGATGGATGCTTGATTTATGGTCATACGACTTAAAGAGTGAATATACTACATGTTGATGGATGCTTGATTTATGGTCATACGACTCTCCTCCTACGCCTAATGCTTTACTTACTAAGGATAACTGAGATTCATTGTTTGAGATTCTTTGTTTCAAGATATGTTTGATGAGTATTTCCAACCGCTAGCAAATGTTGATCATCTAAGAAGTACAACTCATACTACTCAAGAAGCCCAATCCCTACTTATTCCTCAAGGCGTTGATAATGACTATCATAATATTGCAGTTGCACTCATGAATAATGATCCGCTCTTTGGTATTCCTTTACCAAATCTTCACGGATTATTGTTCATGAATAATGATCCGCTCTTTGGTATTCCTTTGCCAAATCTTCACGGATTATTGTTCCTCTCATTGTGCACACTATAAATCAACCACATGAACATTAAGGAAAATGAATACCTCATCCGCTCAAAGAAATTATCGGTGAATCTTCCAGATCAGTCTCTACATGTATACCTTTAGGAAGAATGCATTGATATTGAGGAATCATTTGTTATGGTTCATTAAGTGGGTCAATGTACATCCGATTGTATGTTTATTCACGTGTTGGGCATTTGACACAAGTTGATTACTTCAGAGTTAATCATTTATCACTTATTTGAGATTGAAGTTGACTTTCACTAAGGCGTGTTCTTATTTGATAACTTGCTCGGGCTTAAGAATTGGAGTTGAAGACTTGGTTTATCTAGTTACCAGCAGTCGGGATGTATTGAAGACCTGGTTAACTATCACTTTAAGGAGTTATGTTGTTTTACTCAGTGTCACACGCAGATGTCGTTGTGGATAATCGCAAGAGGTGTTAATGTCTCATACTTTGGTTGAGTATCGAGCACTTAGAGATTTGCTTGGTGCATAAATTATCAACATCATTAAGTACAAGCTTAAGATACAAGTGTGGGAAATTCGACTTCAGTTTCAAGTTTGGTATATCAAGTTTTTCTTCTTTGGTGGTCACTTCAAGTTGTCTACATATGGGTTGATAAAGTTAGTCAGAGAGAGTTTCTGTAGCAGTTGATTCTCACATGATTCATTTGAGCTAATTTTTGTTCTTCTCTATTTCAAGAATATTTGGTATGTACAATGTGTTGCTGATTCTGAGGTATCAAAACCAGCAAGGGGGAAGGAGATATACATCTAAACACACAACCTTCATCAAGTAGTCCCATCAGTTCTACTCTTGTACACAATCCCTCACCAGCAACTCCATATGTACCACCTTCAGAAGATGATTTGAAGAAATTATTTGATCCAATGTTTGATGAACACTATGAGCCAATTGCTAATGATATGTCAAATCCATCAATAGAGGCTGCTTCTATCCCTGTCAACGTAGATAACCCTTCAGTTTCTAGGTCATTGAGTCAAGAAGCGCCTACTGCTGATCACTCGGTATCATCTTCAATTCATCAATCATCAAGTGTACATCATGGAATTGTTTCTGGCACCTATGATGGAGATAACCCCTTTGCTACTCCTGAAAATGCTACGCTAAACCAATTTTCAGACTGTAACCCGTGCTTAAATATGGTTTGCTATTATTTCAGATAGCAACCCGCTCTTCTAGAAAGGAAAAAGCTACGCTAAACCAATTTTCAAATATTTCGTGCACTTATCCTAAAACAAATACAAGGAAAGTATGTCGAAGGACTGCTGTTCCTACTCAAATATTTTTCCGTCTAAAATTCTTCAGAAAAATATTTGTTGTTTTAAAAAATGGTGGTAAATGAGTTGCTTGAAAATCAATCAGATTCAGTGTTTTCATAAAAATCAAAAACTTAATCAATGACTTCAGCGCTTTTAAATTTCTTAGAAAAATAAGTCATTGATTGAGGGGGAGAATGTTTTCAAATCTATATCATCTAACGAACTTTCTTAATTATCCTAAATGCTTAACTGAAAAAGATGTTAACCTACGTTGAAGGACTAGGTGCCTAGGATATGATTGTTAGGATTAGATGATTAGAGTTTGATAAACACATAATTCCCATGCATGTGTATGATCTGATTGATATGTTGGATTGACTTTTATTAGTCGATTGTTGTTTGGGTGATGTCGACCACCATATATCTGTATGTGTGTTCACTAACGTATGTAGGTATATTGGTATATAAGAATGTTCCCGATCCGGATCCCACAATAGATGATGATTGGATGCCGAAAGGAAAGGGTAACTATATCATGGGTTGACAAATGAAGAAACAGAGCTTAATTTGACTTCTATGGAAAGTTGGCATGAAAAAATGCAACGTAAGAGGTCTCACTGCATCAGCAGATGGTTTTCTTCATCATCAAATGAAGAAACGGAGCTTAATTTGACCTCAGTTGGCATGAAAAATGCAACGTAAGAAGTCTCACTGCTTCTGCAGATGGTTTTCTTCCAAACCTCCAGCAACAACAACAAAAGCAGCTCAACCACCTAACATATCTTTGTGCAGGATAATTGTGATGATACCATTTTTTTAAAACAATTTTTTAAATAATATTGTTTTGAAAAATGGAAAAATATTGGTTTTGAAAAATAAATTGGACTTAATTTTGAAAATCACCGGACTTCATTTTATCAAAACTTAAGTCACTTAATCATCGACTACGGTCATCGATTGAGGGGGAGAGTGATTTAAAATAAAATATTTTCAAACGATATTTCTTCATAAAAGGTCCGTTTGTACAATAATAAGTGGTGATCTAAAGATTTAATGTTATGTCATGGTATGATTTTCTTTAAAACTCAAAGATCTTACAAAATGAAATTTTTTCTGTTCTTGTTTGATTGTGAAATTGTTTTATTTTACCAAAAGATCTCTTAAAAACTATCATACCTGACACTAACAATCTTTAATGTCTAAAATTGATCCGTATCAATCATGTTTCAAAATTAAATCAAGCCACGTCTTTTCCCAAAATTTTCTAAATGATTTAAATCAATTGGGATCACAAATCTCAAAAGGTTTGAAATTTTGATCGGGGAATAGATCGTGATTTAAATCTCAAATTTGTTTAAATGGAATTGGTTTTAGTCCTTTAAAGGCACTCCTGCCTCCATGTGCCAATCGATTTCAATATATGATGCACATGATTGAGGATGAGCATTTATCCAAAAACAAGATGAGTATTTAAACCTGGCCACATTTTTTCCCATGTTTTCCAAACCTTATTAAATCACTTGGGATCCAAAATCCCAAAGGGTTTGATATTTTTGATCGGGGGAGAATTTGTGATTTAATAATGAAATTTGATAAAAGATGATCGTTTTGATTTACGTATGCATACTGCTCTCCCATATGTGCTAAACGCTTTCAAATCTCGAAGCATATATTGAGGGGGAGCATTTCAAAAGAAAATAAACTTTCAAGGTACAAAGATTTATATGTTTCAACATAAAATACCTTGATTGATTTTCGAAAGGTTTCTTAATGGCTTTTGTGATCGTGGATGTGCTTCAAAAGATCTCTTGTCACTATGTGATAAAATGATTTCAAATATACAACGCACATATTGAGGGGGAGAATTTACCAAAGAAAATCAAATGGCTTTTTCACGGAAATTGAGATCAAATAAAATTTTCTAAAACCTCTTGCCTCCATGTGCTAAACAATTTCAAAATCACATGCACATGTTGAGGGGGAGCATTTCTAAAAGATCAAAACAATTAAGGTACAAAATGCTTTGATATTATATCACAAGTACCTTAAATGATTTTTTCAAATGATTTTTCAATTGGTTTCGAGAAGGAAAGAACAATACCAAAAGACCGACCAATTTACTTTATGCATGGTGTTATAAGGATGGTTAGGTTAGATATTCGTTCCCACGATCCCGCCAGAGCCGGAGGGATCTACCTAGGGACAATCCACTAGATAGTGTAGAGTCATTAGGTATGATGAAAAAAGGAGAAAAGTGAGATATGGGAAGAGTGCGGACTGAGATAGAGCTAGAACTAGAATAAACCAAACAATGTTCTAGTTATGAAATCTCCGTAAGCACTAAAGGGGTTGAAGAATGAAAAGAAATGAATGTGAAAAGGGTGAAAAGAAATAGCCTCCAATAATTCAACCTTAGGGCGATGAACTGGGTTCAATACATATGCTACTAGTGGTTACTAAGGTAACACTGGTATTGAAGACAAGGCGTCATGGACCCAAAGGATGCACCGCACTAAACTTCCCAAGCTACTCAACTTCCTCTTAAAAGGACTTGTTTCATTCTCACGGGAACCTATATAATCTATCGACTTTCTCTTAGAGATTGTTGATATTGAAGAAGGAGACCCTCTCCTAGTCTCGCATAGGAACCAAAATGCACAATTGAGTATAGAGCCAAGAGATCATCCACAATATCTCATTAGGACAAAAATTAATAAAGACTTCTTTGTTTCACACAATGTGAAAAGTAAGAATATATTAAGAGTCCTACGCATATCCTTGTGGTATTGCGGAACATCCGAGTGATATGTAAATATTCATGATGAAGATGGAAATCCTTCTAGAGCCAACATCAAACAAGCTCTTGGTGGGTGACATGTGAGATCTTTTCAAAAGATCAAGCTTGTGACAACTGGATAGAAACAATGAGGAGATTCATTCTTGAATCAACCTTGGTCCAGGAAATGAATTGACGAATACTTTTGGAAAAACCGTTCGATGTGCAAATCTTCTTTTCTCTAGCGCATCGAATGTGTATTCATGTTTTCAAACACAAAAAGTATCTCTGATTGAAAAAAATACTTTTGGAAAAACCGTTCGATGTGCAAATCTTCTTTTCTCTAGCACATCGAATGTGTATTCTTTTCAAATACAAAAAGTATTTACGCTTGAAAATTGATCTTTCTCATAAAACCCTCGTAGTATTGCAAAACTCTTTCTTCAAGCAATACGCGATTGTTTTCAAATCAATCTTTCATCAATCAGTGAATCTCAATTCACTGGTTCACTTACTCCGTGTTGTCTTCTTTGAGACATTCCGGTTTGAGAACAACTAGAAAAGCTGCGAAACCCTGTCAAGGAGATTCTTGAATTATACCGATCATAGGCGTAATTGTCTCGATCAACGAGGAACCGTGGGCGTGTAACCCAATTCAACGAAAGTGATCAAAGACACTTTCGTGTGTTTTATTGCTAGCTGTTGTTTGCGGTACATCCGGACGGTTGCGGTGATCGAATTGAGAAGTCAATCCAAAGCCGCATGCTCACGGCATTCACACTTAATTGAAGAAATCATGACTAGTGCATATCTTCATAACCTTGCTCGATATTTTTATACTATGCTTCGCTTATGTTGCGCAAATATCATGAACCGGTAAAGCTTCCGCTACTCGATGGAAAGATGTCATGATCACGAAAGTGTGAGCATGTCGGTCCGAAAGTCACAACTTCACATGATGGCAACACAACAAAGGGTGATCCAGAGATTTACTGTGGCTGATGATCTCAAAGAAAGCTAAAAGATCGTCAAAGATGTAGATCAGTTCAAAGGCCTCCACTTAAAGTACACAGCATTCAGACTTTGAAGAATCATTGCTAATGCCCAAAGATTGCTGAAGTGAAGAATTAAAGTCTACGAGCTTAAGACCGAAGATAAAATAGAATGCTAGGATTCGAAATGTAAAACATAGGGTGACCTCCCTTAGGGGGAGATTGTTAGGAATTAGAAATTCCATAGTGAAGAGTCGGTCACCCCAAATATAATCTAGCATAAGTTAGCTCGTAGACATTACGTTATTTACTAGTTATTTAGTTAGTTATTTAGTTTAGTGCAACACCGTGGAGGACGGACGGGTCTTTACCCACTGTATGCCTGATCCACAGTCTGAAGGAGGACGTTTAGTATGTAACTATAAATACCCTCTACCTCCCAAGGTAGAGGGTTGGACCTTTCATTCTAATCTAACCTTTTCTCTTTTATTTACTCTCTCTCTAGAAAGGCTCCCATTCTACTTTCTCTCTCTAAACTCTCTATACTATTCGATCCATACTTGTGTTTGATATGTGTTTATGAAATCCAATATCTTACACTTTCTCACGATTTCTTTTAAGTTTCAGGTACCATGGAGGTTGTAGACATTGATAACCTCACCCTCGAGGAATATCTTGCTATGACTCGAGATGAACAAGGACCGAGGCTTGTTAGGCCGGCAATTGCTGACGACGCTCAATTCGAAATCAAGCCACAATTCATGAGGGAGCTTCATGCGTATCCCTTCTCCAAAAGTATTACCGATGATGCTTACGAGCACGTGATTAACGTGGAATACATTGCCAACCTATTTAAAATTCCAAGAGTCTCTAACAATGTTGTCATGTTACGTGTATTCCCTATTTCACTCACTGGAGCTGCTAAAAGATGGGTAAATAGATTGCCCGCCGGGATCGTTAATACATGGGCTCTCCTAAAGAAGTACTTCATTCAAAAGTACTGTCCTCCATCTTGGACAGCAAAGCAACTCGAGGAAATCCATAATTTCAAGCAGGATGGTGATGAAACATTTTACCAGGCCTGGGAAAGATACAACGAACTCCTGTACAAATGCCCTACTCATGACCTTAATAGCCAGCAAAAGGTGAATGTCTTCTACAAGGGTTTAAACATCTCCTCAAGAATGACTCCCACTAGGGCTTTAAAGAATGTTCAAATATGGCTGACCACTCTCATAAGTGGCATAATGGAGGAAGCAATAGAGGTATAGTGGGAGTACGGAAGGCCTTGCAGCAATAAATAACAAACTCGAGAGTCTTGGTAGAGACATGAAGAAACTAAAGGAAAATGTGCACTCTATACAAGTTGGTTGCAATAAATGCGATGGCACTCACCGTGCCAAGGAATGCCCGTTTAAAGAAGAAGTCAAGAGGATTGAAGAGTTAAAATATGGGAATTGTAGGCCGTTCAACGGATATAATGGTAACGGAGCTAAATATCGTGAAAGATCCTTAGGATACTATACAAGAATCAATAATAACCCTTCTAAACCAAGTCTTGAAGAGTTGGTGCATAAACACCTCGAGGAATCTACTAGAAAAATGACAGATTCAAAGAATGGATGGTCAAGGTGAAAGAGGTCATAGATATGAACCTACGAAACCAGGATGCCGCAATTAAAAACCTAGAGACCCAAATTGGGCAGCTGGCTAAAAATATCGGGACCAGGAATGATGAAGTTGTTACATGTAAAGCCGTATTTACACAAGATAAGCCGGAAGAAGAACAACGCACCCCTACCGTCACTAATAACCTTTGTGGGATTAATTACTTAAGAGAATATGACAGATCTGACGATGATGAAAACCTGCCGTGCCAACTTCCTGAAAAGGAACTTTATCAAAAGAGTTTTCTGTTGCCTTGCAGTATTGGTAACCTAAAATTCCGCTTTAGCTGATTTGGGGGGTGGGGTAAATCTTATTTGCACTTCATTGTTTGATGCCTTAAAACTAACCAATTTAAAAGAAACAACAATGATGATTGAAATGGTTGATTCTTCTAAAGCTGTACCTCGGGGGGTTGTTGATAATGTTCTTCTAAAAATTGGCAAATTCCTTTTCCTACTGATTTTGTGGTTATTGACATGGGCAAACAGGAGCATTACAACTTAATTGTTGGAAGGCCCTTTCTTGCTACCTGTCGCGCTCATATAAAAGTTTTTGAAAAGCAAATTTCTTTAGGGACTGAAGGGAACGAGTTACTTTCAACATGAATGAACAATTGAAACCTCGTTTGGAATTTTCAAAAAAGGTTGACGTAGTCAATATACCATTACTTGAACAAGCTTTATGCCATGAGTTCGAGACTAACAATTGTAAGCAAGATGTTGATAGTTGTAAACAGGAACAAGAAATAAGTGGTCAAATTAAGGACATCAATGAAGCTCCGAATCTTAACAAGCATTACTGCATTCCTATTGTAGCTGAACATGACAGATCTATGAAGGCATGGCCCACGTGTAACCCTTTTCATGAATATTGTAACAGTGATATGAAGGGTGAAAAATGGCGTGCCCGCACGAGATTGAGAGACATGACATAAAGTTTGGGAATCTATGCTTTCAAGATTGGTACAAAGTTAGATTTGGGGACTCGAATGTCAATGCAGGTTTAATCAAACTGCTAAGCTCGATTACAATGAATATCATCTTCAATATACAAAGACCGCTGAAAAAGGATCAACCATGAGTGCCGCCCTCGATAACGATAACTCTTTGATTGAAGACAACGACTACGAAAATTCGTGTCTATCATTCAACGAATGGCTTTTGAAAAAGTTTGATACCTGCAGCATCGACAACACTGTCAGAAAAAGAGTTTTTTCCGATTGGATGAATGATTTCCGTAAAGAAACGGAAGAAGTTGGCCAAGTTCGAAGGCCACCAGAAAGCTCCATGGCTTTGAGTCTAACTTAAAGACTCGGTAATAAAGAAAAGTGCTCTTTCGGGAGACAACCCGAATTATCCTTTTTATTTCTTTCATCTCATTTTTTGTTAGGTTTTGTGTTTTTAAAATTTCTTTGCAGGAACTAGAGATGAATTCACAAGTGACTAAAACGAGGACCAGTTCTGTCCAACAATTACGGCGTAACGCATCCTCATGGTTACGCCGTAACATATCATCAGTAGCGATTCTCTCAAAGGCATAAACCATTACGGCGTAATCCAATTCCATGGTTACGCCGTAGCTATTCTCCAGTAGCGATTGCCAGGTTTTACCACAATTACGGCGTAACTGCTTTATTGGGTTACGACGTAATTACCCTACAACTCTTATTTTTTCTATATTAACACAATAACCTTGTATTAGTTTTTAAATAAACTTTGTGGGTATGTTCCCTATAAGCCCTCACGAGACTACACTCGTCCACTTGGGACACCAAGTGGTTTAAAAGGCTTGTTGCATATGCTAAATGTAACCTCGATTCCTACGAAAGTAAGTTAGATTTCTTTTTTGTTTTTCTTTTTCTTTTTAGAATTATGCTTGTTGGATAGTGTGATTTCAGGGAATGAAGTTTGCTCGTGGATGCTTAAGTGAATGCATGATTCTCTTCGTGGGCCTTCTTTCTTTTTAGGAGCAAATTTCAGGGAAGTTTTCGCTCTAATTCTACTTTCTCTTCACCTTTATTTAACGTTTAGTACAAAAGGGACTTTGTACATTTCAAGCGGGGGGACGGGAGTAGAATTATTACTTGTCCCTTGTTTTTCTAGTTTATTTTGAAAAATTATGCCATTTTTAAAATTTTGACATGTTTTTCTTAACCTAACTAGATTAGACCTTAGTCGGGCACATTATAACCCTTGATATTTTATGGTGAGATTAGCCTTATCCGTTTCCAGTTATTTACCCAAATCCACCAAATTATGAGTGTGTCGATAGCTTGTAAACTTTAGAACTTAGACTTTGCATCATTTCGAGACCATAGACGAGGTATGTTGAGTTCGCTTAATGTATATGGAATAATCAGTTTAAGAAGGCAATATTTTAGGATTATCACCCAAATAGCCTATCCTTGTGTGTCTATCGATTATTCACCACGACTTTTCGACCCCCATGTTAAACCCTTTTGTTGCACTCACCCTTAGTGGAAGATACCCCTAGATACACCCGTCTGAGCCATTCCTTTCATTTTGTTCACCCAATTTATATTGTTTCGTTACACCCATTCGCCTTAACCTACCGTGTAGTCCTAATTTGTGATCGAGAAGTAATTGTTGCCTAAGTTCAAGGTTCAAGTATAGAGGTTTGAAATCACGCTTTCGTCAAAGACTCATATTTGAAGATCATTGAAGACCCTCGATTCTCATAATATGTTCATCTCAGGTGGGGGATGTTATGTTATGTTATGATGTAAAAAAAAATAGTGTTAGTTCATTATTTATTGTAAAGTGCAATGTTATAAGCACTATGATTGGAGCTCATCAAAGACTTAGCATCAAGGAGGCCACCTCGGTCACATTTGAAGAATTGAGTTGGTAATTATTGCGCCAACAGTTGAAGAACAGGTAATGTGCCCATCATGACGTCTGCTAATGGCGCATCTACTTGAATTGATCATGATCCGGTTTCTTCACCTTAAAGCTTGAACTTTGGATGAACGGTAGGCGGTGACAACTTGGTTATAGGTTAACACTATTTGCTTTGTTATTTTTATTTTACACCAATTATTTCACATGTCTTATCCTACCGTTTAGTCATGAAGCGTGTCTAGGTGATGAAGCGAGCAATCTTTGGTGTCTTGGCCATAGATTTGGTCATGTATCATTGATTTTGTCCATTTTGCCGTGACATTTTAGTAATGACATTACACCCTTAACCCATGTTGTGTCTACCCATATTGCCTTCAAGAATTGTTTAGTCCTTAACTCTAGTGGTGGCGATTTGTGTAACCGCCAAGCTTATGATAGAATACATGCTATGATTGTGCTTTGAGTGATCACCCCAAAATTGACACTTAGACTAGTTGAGAGAATTTGAGTGTTTTGTTCCAATTTTGTGAGGTGTTCGGCTTTGATTTATTCTAGCATAAGAGATTTTTAAACTCATATTTTCCAGATAATGGGAGATATCTTTTTTAGAAAATTTTCTAATAAGGTCTACTTGAGGGTAAGTAGAGTTCAAGTGGGGGGATATTTGATAACATCAAATAGTCATGAGTTTTAAGTGTCAATTTCCCCCGATAATGCTCGTATTTTATATCATTTATATGAATTTACGCTTGTATTGCTTTATATTTCACTTTCAGATAAATCACGAGCATTGGAGCTTACGGGACGCGGATTTGGAGATTTTCTTAAAGATTTATGATAGTATGCAAACTGTGAAGAAGCTACAGTGTAACTTCCTCTCTCACATTACACCGTAGCTAGTGCATTGACTCAGAAGACCAACTTAAAGGCAATTATGGCGTAACTCCCAACTATGGTTATGCCGTAATCAATTAGGTCAAGAAATATTTTGCACCTCCGTCAACTACACCGTAACTCCTCACATGGACTACGGTGTAATCTTAGCAAAAGTAACCTGTATTGAAGATACGGCGTAACCTTTCCTAAGTGTTACACCGTAACCTGCGTAACGAGAGCATCATTTGAAGATTTATTGAAGTTACGGCGTAACTCTCAACTAAAGTTACGCCGTAACTAGATCGTGCCTATAAATACCAGCCCTAATTTCTGCATTTCACATCATCCACTCACAACCTAAAAGCAGAGAACGTGAAGAGGGTTCCAAAGGCAGATCTTTCGAGCATACGGAGTCATCTCCAAGGGAGAATTCACTCCATAACGATAAGCATTAGCGATTATTTTATGTTTTACTTTCGATTCATGTATTTCATTATGTTAAACATTGAATCTTTTGTTTCGTTTAATAAGATCGGCTAAGCACCTTCTGGTGCTAGCCTAGTTATGATTCCTTGAAATGTTTTGTTTACGTTTTCATGCTTCCGTATAATTGTTTCTAGTGTATGCATGCATAGTTAGTTGGTAGTTACCCTAACTTCGGTAGTTTTGAATGGCGGTCGTATCTAGTTGCTTAGGAGAATTGACCAACTGACACTAAGTAATTAGTTAGACTTAGGGAGGATAAGAATTGACCAACTGACGACCCTTCATCGCTTGTGCGAACTGACCAAATGATCACCGGCCGTTTGGATGAACTTAAGAAGTTAGGGAAGATGAGTGTCTAAGATGCTAGCGCTCGGGCACTCATTGTTACGAATCTTTCATGTAGGGTACTTAATGACTTGGCTTAGGGGACTAAAAACAACTCGACTTTCTAGGGTAGAAGCTTGATCTCGGGTGGAAGCCTTTGCTGATAGGTTAGGACGAAATGACCAAATGTTGTCCTACCGACTTAAACCCCCACTTGAATCAATTGGAAGTAGTAAAACGTGAACATAACATGATAGGATGAGTAATTAGGTTAACACGCTTTACCTCTATTGATCACATCTCTCTTTATTTTACACATTTATTTCTTGTTAATTAGTTTAATCATTTTACTACAAACCAGTTAAAAACCAGTGACACCTAGACTTAATCAGAATCGCTCACATAGCTCTTGGGACGACCTCGGTGTTACCGATTACTACACTACACACGACCGGGTACACTGCCCGTGAGTGAATAAGGTGAACCATAGGTAAATGAGACTTTATAAATATTAAAACCTGGTCAGAAAACCTGCATCAATATATTAGTGAGCATTGTTTTTCCATTGCTCAAAGTGACTATTTGACTTATATAATATGAATACATATTCTCAGAAAAATAACAAGTAGCATGTAATTCCATTTAATAAAACAAGAGTTATGATATACATGACTCTAAAATAAGAAAATAGACAATACATGACTAGGAATTTCTAGACTATCTAACGCTTGATGCTAGGACACCACTAAAATCTTCTAGCTCAAGTTTTGTTTAGGTTTGATCTAGTCGAAGCGTTCGAGGAGATGATAGAACATGAAACATTTGGTCTTCTCGTACTTCATGTATCAAACTTTCAACATGTTGACAATGATAGCAATCTTTGTCATGGCTAGGTAGTGGTGGTGGAGGAAATAAAATGGCTTGAAGCGAAGGATCAAGTGAAGCGGCTCATGGAGCTTCAAGCGATGGAGGATTGGTGGAGGTGCATTTGAGAATGCCTCGACCAAGAATGATGGTGGTGGTAAGGAAGTGTCAACTTCCATATGGTCGGTGGTTGACTTTGATGATTTCTCATAATCCATATAGGATTATATGATGGAGACAGCGAAAAGGAAGCGGGAGTAAGTGTTGAATCAACACCTTGATTTTGAACCATTATTCCTCCTAATGAGGAGAATGTTGTCGTGAGCGGATGAGACGGCCTAGGAGGCAAGTCCTCAAATTGTAGAGGTGTGGTGATGATAGTGGGAAGTAAATGAGATATTTCTAAGAACCAATGGTGATGGTTTAGTGAAGATGATATTGTTTGGCCTAGGAGGTATGGTAGTGTTAGGCATAGGTAGTTTTGTGGGTACTATCCTTTTAGGAATTGGTTTGATTGGATGATGAAGGATTCTCTCATTTGTTGGTTTGACGAGAGATGATTCGGTTGAGGAGATTTCGTGTATAACACGAGCCTTTTTCATGGGTGGTTCTTTGGTGGATAAGTTACTACTTGGGGTTTTTCTCATGATGAAATGATTTCAAGAGCTGAAAGTTAGAGTGAGAGTGATGACTATGGAGGTCCTAACAAGGTGGTTTATAAACTAAGAGATTTGGCAAGTGCATTTAAGCTTTAATCCACTAGGATTCATTGGAATGTGATGATTGACATGCACAAGAGTCAACTTCGAGGTTGGATCGACCTAGGAACTCATTTAAGATGAGATGGAGTGTTTGAGTTAGGAAGATAAGTTGAAATGATTGTTTTAGCAAGATTTGACCTATCGTCATCCGGATCCCACGTTCCTTTCTCGAGAGGGATCCGTCTAGGCTAATCCTAGGGATCCGCTATCAAGTAGCTATGAAGGAGTGGAAATGATGTTTCTAAAATCTAAAACCTATAACATCTTGAGTGTTTCAGTCTTCCTAAGTGTCTTAAATGAAGGGGTGCTTAAGTACTTGAAGGTGGTGAGTGATGTAGCTAATGATTGTCTTTTGTGGAAGGATTTGAAATTTTCATGAGTACCAATGAATGAGCAAGGATGACACTAAATAGGAGAGTGTCAATTCAAGCTAAATGATTCTAGAGATGAGGTTGTGACTTAGGATTGTGTTTTGGAAAATATCCTAATGGTTTTGAGATGGGAAAACTAGGATTTGATCAACTTTGATCAATTTTGAGGTGAGATTGATTTATGATCAATTTTGTTATAAAAGATTTTAACCTAGATGTGAAGGGTAAAAATATGAAGTGTGAGTTTGAGAGCGGAAGAGTGATGGATTAAAACAAAGTGATAGATCTATGAATATCTTAGAGTGTGTTCTATGTGAGTTGGAGCAGTAGGAAAGATCAACCTATCTTGATAAAGTCTTAATCTACCTTAAGACACTATGTTTAGCTTAGTGTGAGGTGTTCTAAGGATGTGTTTGACATACAATGCTTGCAATTGGATTTTCATTTCTTAGGATCCCACGGTTCCCTAAATGTAGGGATCCGTTTAGTACAACATTTGGGATCCGTCTATCTCGCTAGACAGAACCTTTACTAAAGGTATGCAATGATCTTGACAATGCATTACATTCCAAGTTCATTTAAAGGAGTTCTAAAACTAAGATATCAAATGTAAGATGTTTTATTTCATGAAAGAAATAGGATTACATTGATAAATAATGAGTAGAGTAGAATTGATCCTATTTGACTATTCTAGGTTCCTTGAGTGTCTTCGCTAGGAGGATCGTTATGTGATTGATGGGTATTGGTGGAATCAAGAATGAAGAAAGTCTTCATGAGAGATATGTTTAGCGGTTCCATCATCTTGTTCACAAAACGCATAACGGACTTTGAAATTGAGGATGGAGGTGCATAACATTGTGATAGAGGCGTGTCAAGAATATTCCATAAGGTATGAGTTTATTCTTGGAGCCTTGAAGATTTGCAATTGCCTTCGAAGAAGTAGGCGAGATTGTATGGTTGTTGTGTTATCAAACAAGACAACATGTGAGCACAACAAGCGGGAAGAATATCTCGATTTCTAAGACTCAAACATTTTCACGTAGAATGAGAGCAAGAGGCTTGTACTCTTCTCGGATATCCGTGTATGGATAATGTTTGGATTGGAGTAATATGGTCGAGGTTTGCATATTATGCGAGTTAAATCTTCCGGAGAGGGTATGTGTGAACAATATGGACTATTTTCTTCACGAAAGTTGAAGAGAGAATCAAGAGACCAATCTTGGTGAAGGCACTTTGTCCATGATTTGGAATCCGGAGAATGTGAGCAAAATGCCCAAGGGTTAGAGTGAACTTTTGGTTTTGATGTAAAACCAAAGAGATGAGAGAGCGATCCTCGTTACGAACGAGTTCGACTTGACGGAAGAATTCCATTATGAACCTTGGACATATCTTCTCGTTGATTTCAAGAAGACATTCTAGTCCTATGGCTCGGAAGGAGGTATTGATACCTTCTTGAATTGTAGAAGGTGTCTACAACACGTCCTTCATAGAAGTAGCGGTTTCGAGATTATCGAACCCACGGACATGATTGCCGGTGTGTTGGGCTCGAGGAGATGTTCGAGGTGTAGACGCTAGTGAGTGAAAAATCAAACTCGTATTCATGCGTCATAGTTGAACCTATAGAAGTGATGGGTTAATAAGAGGTGATGTTTATGGTCAACCTATAATAATCTAACGTTTTACTAGATTTTTATTAACAATGGTTTTAGCATTTAGCTAACTCATGGTTTTGAAATTCTAGTGGATTATTACTTATAGAAAGATAGTGGTTTTAATCTTACGTGAAAACTTTTTCGATGTCTGGATCCCACGGTTCCTTTACAAAAGGGATCCGGATAGTATATCTTCCGGGATCCGTGGATCGGTAATGTAAATGATTTGATAAAGGTTTCTGGTTTTTATACCACGAGATATGTTTTATCCTACATTTTCTTTTAGCATGCATACATGACCTCTAATGTATCACAAAAATATAAAACATACAAAACAAAAGGAATGATAAACACATAATAGTAACCTAGATAAACTAGATTAATAATATTGCATTTCAATACTAAGGATGATACAAAGGATTGGGTATATGACCCCAATATAGATTAACAACACAAAGTAAATGTCTCCGTATGTGAACTTCATCATAGGGAACACAAGTGCGATGAGTGTTAGGGCGATGAGCACGAGTGCGATGTAAACCATGTTGATGATGGATCTTCTTGGTTTCGGATGAAATGGAATGAGGAGGAAGATGAAGTTTTTTTTAAATGAGAGGGAATTTTTGAAATGGGAAAATTTGAAAAAGTGAGGATTGAATAAAGTGGGCGTCGAGTGGGATTATTAATAGGGAAGGAAGAATTTTTGAAATTCGTGTTTTTGTTTTATTATAGGATTAAAAGAAATAAAACATAAGCTATATATACTAAGACTATAGACGATAAATATAACACGTATGAGAGAAAAAGGTTTTCTAACGAAGCTTCATGTAGATCATGTGTAAACACAAAAATCTACTCAAATAGATACCTAACACATAACACTTATTTACTAAACTAATATCATTCAGATATAAGTGGAAAATCATACCTCGAGTGCACTTAGGAATGTCTTTACAAATGACAAATGTCACTTTAGACGATTCCCGCTCCTTTGCGTTTAAGATACCTTCTTAAGGAAGGTATTCTTGTTACCAAGCGTCTCCTAAAGCTTGGTGGGTATGAGCTTTGACTAATCAACATCACAAAGAAGATTAGCGCAATTAAATGAAAAGATATAAAAAAAATGTTGTTATCAACTCAACATCCAAACATATGGTTTTTGAAAAAACATGGTGTCTGTTTTTATGAAAAAGCCTTCTTTGTAGTTTTCAATTAACTATGGATCGTATCAAGTTTTTAAAGTACAATATACTTCAAGAAACTTGGTAACGAAGCTCTGATGCCAATTGTGGAAAACTAGAAGGGGGGGTTGAATAGTTTTACCAATTAAAACTTCCTTTTAAACTATTTAGATCGACTTATGTCAATCTATTTGGTTGTGAGTGTTGGATGTTGATAAACAAGCATATAAAGATATGTAATGAAAAGATAAGAGTAAGAAGCACAAAACCACAATGCGAGTATTTATAGTGGTTCGCTACAAGGACACCTTCCTTGCCCTACTCCACTCCCGAGTCACCTACTCGAGAGTTTGTAAACACTACACCAATCTCCTTATGGCGGAGAAGCCTTCACAACGTCGCTTAACCTTTTTCCGGTACAAAGCTAAATACGAGTTCTTTCACACCAAGGCGAACCACACCTAACACAACGTCGCCTACCCTTTATACGATTGCTAGGCTAACCACCGAGTTCTTTCACACCTTAGGTGAACTACACCTTCACAACGTCGCCTACCCTTTATTAGGTACTAGGCTAAGTACCTAGTTCCATTGCAATGGAGGAACTACTACCACACTACACCAACGACTAATCCCAAAGGAGATCTACTCCTTTACAACATCATCAAGGACATCAATATCCTTGGATCTAATGCTAGTCTATCTAGTACATCAAAACACACCATATCGAATGTACATCTAAGGCACCTTTCACTAATGCCTTTGACTAGATCTACAAGACACCTTTCACTAATGTCTTGTGTCTTCACTTCTAAGCACCTTTCACTAATTCTTCTTGTCTTGACTTCTAAGCACCTACCACAAGTGCTTATCCTATGACGATAGATACCCTTCACTAATATCTTCGCCTTGACACTTGAGACATCTTTCACTAATGTCTTCAACACTTCACTTCTTTGAAGAAAGAAAGGATCATCAACAAGAGGACTTCAATAGCCTTGATGATGAGGAAGCCTGGCAACTCATGGACTTGAGCTTGCTCGACTTCAAAGGTGGTGATCTTGTCTTTAAGAGAAACCTAAAAGATCACACAAAGACAAAACTACAAATATAGATCTCTTGGATCTAAGGTTAGTGAGTTTTAACTCAGGGGAGAAAGTGTGTTAGAAAGGGGTAAGATATAATGAAGAAATGGCTCACTATTTATAGAGGAAAAATCCTACTGTTTCCCCGGATCCCACGGATCCCTACCACAAGGGATCCGGCTAGCACAAAGCTAGGGATCCGTGGTCCGCTCCTCTTTGCCCATGGGTATTTTTGGTTAAGGGTCATGGGTCATGGGTTATGGGTTGATCCATGGTTTTCTTTCTAGATACAATGTATCTTAAGGATACAATGAACTTGGTTAAGTGGTATATGTAAAACCATGGGTTATGAGTCAAAACCATTTGCTAGTATTTACCCATTTAGTATATACTTGTATTTACCCAATTTAGCATATACTTAGTTTTACCCATTTTAGTATACTTAGTTTAAGTATATGTTTAACCCAATATGTAAACACTAGTTGTTGTACATATGTATCTAAATCATAAAATCACTTATACTTGTTTTAGTGTTTTATGTGAAAGCGTAAGTGTGTTAGAAAACTATTAACTCAAACTATTTACGTACTCTATTAGTTTCGTTAAAATGATTTTATATTTGTTATCGACAAAACATTAGAAGATCGTAAAATATAAATAAACGTTTTCACGGCTTAT
This sequence comes from Chrysanthemum lavandulifolium, assembly GCA_022545495.1. NCBI lineage: Eukaryota > Viridiplantae > Streptophyta > Magnoliopsida > Asterales > Asteraceae > Chrysanthemum > Chrysanthemum lavandulifolium. Next base: position 249,592,020 of record CM040242.1, read on the forward strand.
TTGTATTAACAAAGAGGTCAAAATATGTGGATATTATTGCTTCGACATTAACAAACATAAAAAGTGGGTCTTCATCATGTGTTACCTCGTTTTCAGACCATCTTTTATTCCCTCCCAGATTGCAAGACACTGGGACTGCTGCATAAGATTGTGTAACCCAAATTCAATCACACAACAAAACACTCAAAAGTTATATGAATAAAAATGCATGTAGACATAACACAATACAAAAAAAAATCATGCTCACGTTCACGTTGGGCCGCCGCATTAGTCGGTCCCACATGTTTATGAAGCGTTGTTGTTGCAAGTAGTCGCTTTCTAATTATGTAGCTTT
>CM040242.1:249592453-249631306 GCA_022545495.1 Chrysanthemum lavandulifolium
CAATCATCCTGATGATGATCATTGAACCCACAGTGAGGACAGAGAGGAAAAGGTTTTGCTCTATTCTTTGGGGCAGTTTTGGAGGATGAAGCATACTGATGACCAACTTTGGTATAGTTTGCTTGACTGACATACTGTATATGATATGCAGTCCTATGATCATCCTTTTTGCAGATCATGCAAAAAAGGATTCTATAGCAGTTGTCAGTGGTATGGGTGGTGTAATGACACAGCTCACACTTTTGTTTGTTTTTGGAGGTTGAATTAGACTTTGAGGAACTGGAGGAAGCTGACTTTGTCTCCTTGATTGGTTTCAGGGACCTTTTCAATGGATTCCATTTTTTCAGTAAGCTTCCTCACAAGTTCAGTCAGTTGCTGGATTTGATCAGCTTCCAGTGGGGACAGAGGATGATGAAGTCTCAGCAGGGAGTAGACTCTTGTTGGATTAGTTTTGCTTGTCTTTGAAGGATGGTTCTACCACGTCAGACCTTTTTTTTGGTGAATGAGGATTGAATTGTAGTGGAGTAAGCTCAGAGCTTGGAGCAGCACCCTGAAGAGGTTTCAGTGGTGGAAGCGGTGCTTGAGATTCTGCTTCAGACTCAGAGATGTGTTCAGTACCACTGGGCACATCATGGAGTCCAAGCATGCTCTTTAGAGCTTGACTTTCAGGCTCTAGAATCCTTCCAGAATCGAAGTTTGGAAGCTTACTCTCAGGATTAACTCGTTCAATCCATTCACTAGAATTTAAATCAGCCAACATACTTGTAATCATGCCACCAGACACAAATGGCTTAGGAGACTGGTCTTTGTTGAGAGAGTCAGGGAGATGATCTTCACCTATGACTCTCTTCTTGCTGCTACTGGGGGCTCCCACAACATCAAAGACCATGGGATTCTTAGCAATCCAACTCTTAAGAATATCATTTGCCTTTTTAAGTTCATCTTGAAGATTCTGATTTCTTTTAACTAGTTCAGTGTTTTGAATTTGCAAAGTGACAGCCTCAAGCTTAGCTTGTTTTAAAATGAGCAATTCATCCCTACACTTATTCAATTCAAAACTTAACTTGTTGTACTTAGAAAAAAGATTCAGTCTTTGCTCTTCTACAAACTTAAGGTCAACATTTAGATAATTCATATAAGACTGCCAATCAGAGTCATCATCCATAGAAAGTAAAGTGTTTACCTTCTTCATTGTGATATTGACCCATTCCCCGTTCCTAGCATGATTCTTCCAACAGCAAGCTTGTCTTCTTTCTGAGAGAGCCATTAGAGCACTGACGTGTACCATTTCATCATCCATGATGAGATTGGCTCTTCATCCCAGTCAAAGGTTTTCAGCAACAAGGCCTTTGTTCTCCCCTGCACAGATTGAACATTTTTTGTTTGTTTCTGAGGGACTGGCCTCAAGCAATGCAAGCTTAGCTTTTGCTTTCTTATACTTAGCTTCATAATCAATGGTTTTGTTAAGATCAGATTGTGTTTGAACATTTTGATGAGACTGATAGATTTTTGGTTGAAATTTGCTAAAGCCTGAAGACTGATTAGATCCTGATGGTTGTAAGAGGGTTCAGAAATTGTTTTTGAAAAACAGTCTTTTTGCAAAATGGCCTCTTTTATGATACTTGTAGCATTCAATGTCTTCAGTTGCTTTAGAAGTTGAAAAACCTTTGTTTCTTTTTATAAACCTTCGAGAGTTAGCGAGGAGTGCCCTTTCCTGAAATTCAGCATTCAGGTCACTTAGGTACTCCTCACTTGATCTCTCATCAGGCTCATCATCTGAGTTTTCTTGGAAATCTTGAACTACATTGTTAGAAAAGAAAGCAGTTGATATTGGTGATGATGTAGTGGTCAGGGACTTCTTGACATCTTGAGACTTCTTTAAGTCAGGGTATCGTCTGTTGATGAGGTTTTCCTCATAGACAAATTTCCCATAAATTTCAGGAAGCTCAAGATTTTGGATGTGATTGGCATTCCTGAGTCCCTGAGAGAAATTCAACCACTTCTCAGGGAGACTGTTTACAAAACCAACATTGATTTCATGCTTAGACAACTTAACACCATCATTTGAAAGTTCATTTAAAAGAGTTTTGTATCTGGTGTAAGTTTGAGAGAGAGTTTCTGAGTCCTTAGCCCTGAAGGTGTTATACTCAAGTTTCAGGTCCATTATCCTGTTTTCCTTGGTATCAGATGGTCCTTCATGACTATGAACCAGGTCATCCCAGGTTTGCTTAGCAGTACTACAGCTAATAACAGACTCCATAATATCGTCAGGAAGACAAGATATTATGATACTTTTGAGTCTTTGGTCCTGGTTGACCACTCTTCTTTCATCTTGGGTCCACTGAGCTTCAGGTTTGGGCAACCCTTCAGCAGTCTTTGGGACAAATGGACCTTCATTTATGCACTTGACATAATAAGGTTCCATCCCAATCAAATAGCAAAGCATTCGCTTTTTCCATTTGTTGAATTTGCCAACTTCAAGTCTAGGGGCAACAGCTGAATAAGCTCCACCCTTTTTATCGACTAGTTGGGGTACATCAATTTCAGCCATTTAGGATCCTAATTTAAAAACTTTTAGAGCGGCTTAAAAACGAGTTTTATAATTAGCCTTGCTCTGATACCACTTGTTGTTCCCCGTTCACTATCGTTTAAAACAGATTAAGTTTATAAAACAAGTTAAAAGTGAACTATGACTGAAATTAACATAAAGAAAACACACTAAGTAATTTTCAACATCATATTCTTATTAGAAATAAATCAACAAAGAATACGTTACCCAAGTACTTGCGGAATAGTACTTGGGATTGAAATGACAAAGTTGGGTGATTCCTCTCTAAGCTCAGGCTATGTCTGAGCACAACTCTTAGAGCTCACTGAGCTATCTCAGGAACTAAGTTGTATTTGGAGGAGTGAAAAGATGGCTTGCGTGTATGTGTTTTTACAATTCACAAGCTTAACCTTTTCACTCCATCTCTTATGCTATTTATACATGTATGATATTTGACTCTTTCCTAAGTGACAAACTGACATCATACAGAAGACAAAATACAGATGTATTTTGTCTCTGTTTACAAAGACTATTCTAGGTAAGAGACAAGACTACTTTCCTAAATTCAGTGATGACACTGAGCCTGATGTTTTGCCATTCAGGGAAAGTTGACTTTGGTTGATAAGGACTTCGTCTTATCTGATTCAACCTTTCCCGCCTTGTCCCGCTCTTTCTTCAGTCTTTACATTCTTCAGTCTTCTACTTCAGTTTGTCTTCAGTGTAAGAAGTTGGAGAGGAATCTTAGGGATTCAGTGAGTTATTGTCATCACTCACTGAATCCATCATCTTCTTCTTGACTCAGTTTTCACCCTTTAAGTTCCGCCTTACTGAGTGGAGAGACTTCTTCTTTGCCTCTTACTGAGTATCCTGAAGACGACTCACTGAGAGACTATGCACTCAGTGACCTATTTGTGTTAACGGATTAAATACTTGGGCTATTTTCTATTCAAATCCTAGATTAAGGAGATTGGGTATTTACTGAACCCAACAACCGCCTTGCCACGATAGCGATACCACGCTACCACCATGTATACGCAATGCTCAGCATATTATCATCATCGCCTGTTGATAGTGAATCTGTTAAACTATAAAAATCAGAGGAAACAGGTGGTAGTATTTAAGAGTCCACTGGCCTTCTATTTTAGTTTAAAGATACAATACACGCACCAAATACCGTGAGAACATATGTTTGTTCAGCACCTGGTCTACGGTTTCGATAACACGTTGTAAGTCACATAAACACGTTCATGTTGACACCAAATGAGGCTCGGATATATGTACACAATAGCTATACCACGCTACGACCATGGCTGCAGCCATACACTGGATATGACCACCTTGCCACGATGCGCGCAAAGAAAATGTATGCGCAATGCTCAGCATATTATCATCATCGCCTGTTGATAGTGAATCAACCATAAGATTATACTACTGTACACAATAGCAATACCAGGCTACTACCATGGATGCAGCCATACACTCGATATGACCGCCATGCCACGATGCGCGCAAAGAAAATGTATGCGCTATGGTCAGCATATTGTCATCATCGCCTGTTAATAATGAACCAACCATAAGATTGTACCGCTACCTACTGATAATCCTAAAAAGAACAACGAAATTCAGATTGAAAATAAATACCTGTATCCACAAGGACTGAAATGTTGCATGAAAGACCAGACGCTCTGGTGGATGCCTTATGGAAATCATAAGTGGTGATCAGTATTCGACCAAGAAAAAGCAATCCGAGTACACCGGTAATAGGATTAGTTTTTCTTGGCCGAATACGGGTCACAACATCCATTTGCTGAATACTGATCAGCAAAAGTCGATACCGAAGAAATGCAAGACTTAGATCAGAGCGCTGGCCAAAACTTTTGGGCCCAAAGAACAACCTACAGACATACAAAACAGATCGTTAAGGTACATATTATTAGCTATATTAGACGAACGCACATATGCAGGAAAAACATACAAAATACCATGACACATAAATTTTTTTCACACAACCTACCATGAAGCTGACGTCTAAAAATGTGACCAGGAAGCCGCAACCGCATAGTTTTCTTATGGCTAGCAGTATCATCATAACTAATGCTCAGATCTGTCGTGAGTATAACGACAGCTCGTATGTATGCACAGTTTACACACAACCAAATAGGCAGAGCTCAAGAATCACTGACGTGATACTCAAAACCCCTAGACGAAACTAACCACGATATGTATTGAAATCAGTGACTCAATGCAACATTTCTAGAATTTCCTAATCGCCCTTAATTTCTTAATCATGATTAGCAACCTAAAATAGCAACGTGTTACACTCGCCATAATAATTTTTTTAGCAAGACACGACGTCATTAAAGTTAAAATACAACAGCCGCATTTATTTAAAAACCATCAAAAAACACACGATTCCCATGGCTTATGTATTTTGGGTAATGTATAATAGGTAAACCCCGCACTTCATTAGGCTCAGACTCGTAAACAACCGAATAAAGAGGATTGCTTCAACGTGGCTGCAAACTTTGTAAGCTGCCTTGCCAAACGAAGATGGCTGCAAACTTCAAAAGTTGCCCCGCCAACAGATGGAGAATCTCAACTTTAGTCCAATCCAGTTGAACGCGTTCAAATTCTATCATCACAGCCATTCAGTTACCCTATTAGGCATTACAAAAGTTAACAACTACAAAGTGCCTGATAACTTCTTCAGCCTACTAAAAAACAATTAAAAATAAGAAGCCAATCAGCCTTCAAAAACTCAGACTGCTTCCCCCAAGGCGTCCATCGTGTAGTACAAGGAAGCCAACATTATATCTTTAAACTAAAACGGAAGGCCAAGCAGGCCTCAAAAACTCAGACTTTGAAGGCAACATTAAATTTACATACCTCATTGATTCTTCCAATTAACTGTAATTGAAAATGAATCAACCATAAAGCCCAAAATCAGGCACCCAAAAAAAACCCAAACGGAAAATCTAACTCTTCTATTTGGATTAAACGTAACCACAAAAAGAAGCTACCTGCAAAGCGATTTCTCCAGGTTAAGTATAATTGAACATGAATCAACCATAAAGCCCAATATCAGCCGGCCAAAAAAGGCAAAAACCGAAACCCTAACTATCATATTTCGATTAAGCGCAACCGGCAAAAAAATGTGGCTGCAAAGTGGTAAATCTAAGCACTATAAAAACCAGAGGAAACAGGTGGCGCTCATGCAAGAGCCCATATGGTGACACACCGTGATGAGGTGTAAAGGATTATTTTAGTCCACCGACCATTGGGAAAAAACTATTAAAAAGTCCACCGGCCTTCCGTTTTAGTTTAAAGATATAATACTCATATTTGAAAATAATTGATCTTGAACTCAGTTTAGTTTTATTGTCAAGGCTTAGAATCACCAAATTAAAAAAAAATAAAAAAATTATATAATTTTCTACAAATTGAATATACAATAAGCTAGTAGAAACTATTTTTTTCGAGTGGAACTTTTTTAATACATTTTATATGAATCTTTAGAAAAGTTCATAGATTTTTGGGTGTTTCTATATAAACAAATAACGTTAGATATTTTCTACAAAAAGTCTAAGTTGATACATTCATCAGCATGACATGGTTACACCAACGTTATCTAGAAAAAAAAGGACAATTATTAACGAATGTTTTAGCTGGTTTAGGAATAAAATAGTTAAAATATTAACTGAAATTTACAAAATGACACTTACTATCATTATTATCTTACTGATCGAGGCCATTTTACCTAAGCAATATTGAGCATAAATCATGAAACAAGCTTCACAAATAACTTTGTACGTAAAACTGTAAAAGTATCGATATGCAAGAGTTAGATATATATAGTTATATACCATCTAGACATAGACAATAAGAAGCTTTGTTAATTTCTTGAGTACATGCAAATCCTGCGCGAACTATGTAACATTGTTTCAACATACTAAGTGATTAGTGAAAGCATATGTGAGTGTATATCCTTATGATCACCTCAATCAGTTCTTATTCTTCTCCATGATGAAGTGCTAAGTGATTCGTGATCTATATACCATGCCGATGATAATTAGATGACAAGACATCATATCTAAACAAAAGCATATACGTTTTAAGACTTTAAGGAGATCGACTGAGACGAATTATATAAGTTTATGCCAATGTTTGTTGCTAAAAAGTACTAAATTTTCGAATGAAGTTCAGACATGTGGTTGCATTTTGATAAAGTAAGTAGCTTACTTGGATCAATATATATAGGAAAAACAATGATAAGAAATAACTTTAAAAAGCAAAAGTCATCATATTCATCTATAGCACTACATCAAGTGTTACACATATAGGAAATGAACAAAATTACACATATAGGAATTGAACAAAATTACACATACAGTTTCTGGATTATAATCGTGTGCTTTATTTACCATGCAACGTGTGCTTTGTTAACCATGCAAACTTTGAAATTTTTCTAGATGTAAACCTAATTGTAGGCTAAAAGATGGCCGGTTTTATGATTACAACAATATTTTAGAGTGAGTCAATAAACTTAATGGTGTCATTATTTTACCTAGTGACCCGAAGTCTATGAAATTTTACTCACTTTATATAGCACAAAAATTAAAAGTCAATAAACTTATAATGGTGTCATTATTTTACTTGCTCCCCATACCTAATCTTAGCCTTCTTTTTCTAAAGTCGCTTGACTTATCTCATCTCATCTCTCCTAACATTATTGTTCAAAGGGGATTAACTAAGATTTAAGTACATGCATTTAAGAAATGACAATACACAAAATTTGGTTACTTAATGTCTTAATTAGTTAAATATGATGTCCCAAGACATGTTTTATTGCATGTACCTGTCTTGTGTATGGGTTAATTCTTTCATTTTCGATATTATATTTCACAATCATCTAAAAGTACATTAATCATTTTAGTATTTTTTGAAAACTAATTGAAATTTTTTTTTCTTTTTTTTAGAACTAGTATACATGATTGGTTATATACATATTTTCATAAACAGTCTTTGCAATGGTAATAGGGTCTTTCTAGGACCACTTAGTCATATTTGTGTTTTGGTTTCTTTATCCTAGACGTTTTGATGTTCTTTTCATCTTTTTAGGCCTTTAGATTCGCTATCGGCTTTTGAACTTTCATTGTAATGTCTTATTATTCTTTAATAATATTCACCGGGGTAACCCTTTACCCAAAAAAATAGTAATAGGGTCTAAACAAAATGTTCAAAACTCCATGTACAAAGTTTAGTTGTTGATAATGTACGAAACATTTGTTTTTGAACGAGTATAGTTTAGTTTGCGCTTCACAGCGACTATTTTAAACCTAAATGTTGTAGCAGTCGTGACTTTTTAAATCGACATTTTGCAGCAGCTTTGTGAAAAATATATATATATCGACTTGTATATCGGTATAATATTTTCAATTCATTAAATTGTCAACGATAAAACATTTTATGACATAAAATTGCATTTAAATTTAAAAAATTAAGTTACCAAAACAAAATAAAATATTCTAATTCAGGATGAAAATGTTAATTATAAGCTTAAGAGATAGAATGTAAATTTAGACTAAAAAAAGTCATATTTGAGAATTAAATTTGAACACCTTCTTTTAATTTGCAACACCATTACCACTAAAGCCATAGTTTGTTAATCTTTTCAGTTATAAGTTATGTATTGAGAAATTGTGTATCTTGGCTTATGAATAATAAAATCTCATTCATATCCACGTTTTGTTTCAGACTTTTTAACGGTTAAAAACCATATCTTTTCTAAATGTTTAAAATGTTTTACACATTGCGGCTATGTTTAATTATTATTTGTAATAAAAAAAATAAGTTTATGATAAGGAGAGTAATTTTCTTTTGATTACTCTTATTTTGTTGCTTACCAAAGGATAAATCACCACAAATTCACCTAGTTTGATTAATGGTGGAGATTAACCTAAGATTTAATGGATAAACCTAAGTTCATGTTTTTTTTATTGTCTTTTTGTCTTTTTATTTTTCTTCACTTTTTTTTTGTCTTTTTTTCTTTCTAATTCACGTTTTTATTTATAATTTATAATTTTTTATTTTTATTTTTTTTTCACGTTTTTAACGTTTTTTTAATTCGCGTTTTTTCTTCGCTTTCATACGTTTTCGTCTGTTTTTTATACGCTTTCATCTATTTTTGTCCGTTTTCGTCCGTTTTCATACGCTTTTGTCTGTTTTCTTACGTTTTCGTCCGTTTTCATATGTTTTCGTTCGTTTTCATTCGGTTTCTTTCGTTTTCGTTCATTTTCAGACGTGTTTTTACGTTTTCGTCCGTTTTCATATGTATTCGTCCGTTTTTTTACTTTTTCATCCGTTTTCTTACGTTTCCTTGTGTTTCGTACTATCACAAGTGATTTTCTGTGATATTCATAATATCATTTTGTGATATTTTGAATAGCGCTTGTGATTTTCTGAATATCACTCTGTGATATTCAGAATATCACTTGTGATTTTTTGAATAACTACAAACTACCACACTTTTATTGCTAATTTTTCGTGTATCTCATTCTCATGATGTTCAACTTTTTGGAGGAGAATTTGATATCACTTGTGACATCACAGATATGTCAGCTTCTTCTATTTTGTTGAATCATGTGTGATATCACAGATGATATCACTTGTGATATCACAGATGATATCACTTGTGATATCACACATGATATCACTTGTGAAATCACCTGTGATATCATGTGTGATATCACAGATGATATCACTTGTGAAATCACGTGTGATACCACACGTGATATCACCTGTGATGTAACATGTGTTTGAGCTTCTTCAGTTTGTTTATGAAGATGTTGTACTTTGTTTAACCATAGCTTCTTCACTGATCAACCACATATATTTCCAAATCCCGTTGTAAAACCTATTGAAATACTCACAATGTTTCCATTAAATAGACAAATTCAATCACAACTTAAATAATAAACAAAAGTACACTAAATAACTACAATATGTGTTTAGAGCAAAATCAACTTCTTTAAGTTGTTTAATCTAAATGTAAACAAATGAAAACGTAAGAAAACAGACGAATACGTATGAAAGCGTAAAAACACGTCAAAAAACGTATGAAAATGAAAGAAAACTGATGAAATTGGACGAAAACGTATGAAAACGGACGAAAACGGGCGAAAACGGACAAAAACGAACGAAAACAGACGAAAACGTATGAAAAAAGTATTTGAATAAAAAAGAAAGACAAAAAGACAAGAAAAAAAACATGGACTTATGTTTATCTTTTTAAATCTTAGGTTAATCCCTACCATAGACAAATTCAATCACAACTTAAATAATAAACAAAAGTACACTAAATAACTACAATATGTGTTTAGAGCAAAATCAACTTCTTTAAGTTGTTTAATCTAAATGTAAACAAATGAAAACGTAAGAAATGCATTTAATACGTATGAAAGCGTAAAACACGCCAAAAACGATGAAATGAAAGAAAATCGATGAAATTGGACGAAACGTATGAAAACGGACTAAAACGCGGACGAAAACGACAAAACGAACGAAATGATTTAAAACGTATGAAAAAGTATTTGAATAAAAAAGAAAGACAAAAAGACAAGAAAAAAAACATGGACTTATGTTTATCTTTTTAAATCTTAGGTTAATCCCTACCATTAGATCAAACTAGATGAATGGTGAGGATTTGTCATTTGGTAAGCATGAATTTGTTGGTAAGCAAAATAACATCAAATTTACATTCTTTTTCAAAACATAAGAGAGGAGGGAGTGGCTTCGGTCTTGGGCTCGGCACCGATCGGGTTACGCGGTAACACCGCCCCGTCTCAATCGGTTAAGGGAAATCGGGTAGCAAATTGGCTTGTGAAACCGAATGAGTGTGCAAGGGTTTAGGTGATTCCAACGACTACAAATAAATTCTAACGCTAGTCGGAGCAAAACTAAAAATAAAATAAAATTCTCACGCCTTTTTAAAACCCCAACCTTCACATTTTAAAATCACAACCCATTTTTCACAAAATCATCACAACCCATTTTTCAATTTCTCATAAAATCCCAACCTTTTATCATCGAATGTCTTCGATTCTTCCTAATTCAACACGTTATTCCGTCTTCGTCCGACGATCTATCCACGGGTAGCTCGATGCAAGTTATGCTTCACGCGCCGGTTCTTGAAGACACGGCAAGCTCTAGCTTTCGAAGCCGTAGTAGCATAGATCGTCATCGGAAATAGGTCTTCAAACTCTAGAGAATATGTGTTTAGAGCAAATTCAATCACAACTTAAATAATAAACAAAAGTACACTAAATAACTACAATATGTGTTTAGAGCAAAATCAACTTCTTTAAGTTGTTTAATCTAAATGTAAACAAATGAAAACGTAAGAAAAGCAGATCGAATACGTATGAAAGCGTAAAACACGCCAAAAACGATGAAATGAAAGAAAACTGATGAAATTGGACTAAAACGTATGAAAGCGGATTTAAAACGGTAAAACGGACAAAACGAACGAAAACAGATTTAAAACGTATGAAAAAGTATTTGAATAAAAAGAAAGACAAAAGACAAGAAAAAACATGGACTTATGTTTATCTTTTAAATCTTAGGTTAATCCCTACCATTAGATCAAACTAGATGAATGGTGAGGATTTGTCGTTTAGTAGCATGAATTTGTTGGTAAGCAAAATAACATCAAATTTACATTCTTTTTCAAAACATAAGAGAGGAGGTGGCTTTGGTCTTGGGCTCGGACCGACGGGTTACGCATAACACCGCCTGCCTCAATCGGTTAAGGAAATCGGGTAGCAAATTGGCTTGTGAAACCGAATGAGTGTGCAAGGGTTTAGGTGATTCCAACGGCTACAAATAAATTCTAACGGCTAGCTGGAGCAAAACTAAAAAAATAAAATAAAAATTCTCACGCCTTTTTAAAAACCCCAACCTTCACATTTTAAAATCACAACCCATTTTTCACAAAATCATCACAACCCATTTTTCAATTTCTCATAAAATCCCAACCTTTTTATCATCAGAATGTCTTCAGATTCTTCCTAATTCGAATACGTTATTCCGTCTTCGTCCGACGATCTATCCACGGGTAGCTCGATGCAAGTTATGCTTCACGCTCTCGGTTTCTTGAAGACACGGCAAGCTCTAGCTTTCAGGGTCAGTAGTAGCATAGATCGTCATCGGAAATAGGTCTTCAAACTCTGAGAATGATTGGTTCGTTGAAGCACCAAAGTACAACGAAGTTTACTTTCAAAAAATCGAATGGAGAAAAGCATGTTTTTAAAATAGTGGGCGACATTGAAGCGAGATACCAGATTTTCAAGAAAGTTATGACGACGATTGAAAAAAGTTTCACTACGAAACAAAAATCACATCGGTCGTTAGGCAACTCATGAACCCAAGAATCCCACGAGTATGATGAATATTTATGCATGTCTGCAAGAACGCCACGTGAAAGTCTTGATTATTTTGTGAGGCCATCATTCAATGCGACGTCGAGAGTACCTATGTAGTCGACAAAGACACCTGACGCTGCACGATTTTCGAGGCCCATGAAGTCGAGACATCACATCCCTGGATGCTTGGTAGCATCGAATGTACACACGTCAAATGGAAAAATTGTCCTAGAAGTTGGAGAGGCAATATACGAGAGAGGACCATGGTGTTCCACTATTATGCTTGAAGTCACCGTCACAAGATATGTGGATTGGCATGCTTTTTGGTCCCCGGTCAAACAACGATATCAACGTATTAATCGATCGACTTGTATCTTCAGAGCGAAATGGAACGGTGAATGCTTCATTACACGTGAATGGACGCTTTACAAACGCTGCTACTATTCGACCGATGGAATCTATCCTAAGTGGTCCACATTTGTTAAAGATCACCAGATCCAATCGACCCAAAGGAAAAGAAATTTAAGAAGTTACAAGAGGGCGAGAAAGGATGTCGGCGAGCTTTTGGTGTTCTCAAAGGAAAATGGAAAATTCTCGATCGACCTCTCCGAGCTATGACCAAAGCGAAGATTGCCAATATTGTTCATGCGTGTATTATTTTGCACAATATGGTTATAAAAGGCGACGGGAGGCAATCTCACCTGGTTCATATAATGGATGAGTCGGCCCACCAAATGTTCGACGACGGTGTGGTAATGGAGTTACTTAGATTTAAGTTCTCCATGACCGCTTTCGATATGATCTCACGAAGACGAAGACGTCAATACTGCCGTATCTCGATGATTAGTGGGTTTTTTTTTTTTTTTTTTTTTTTTTTTTTTAATCTAGTTTTTTTAAGTATTATTTAATGTTTATTTTTTTAAGTATTATGTAATTTTTATTAAGTCATTGTTGAATGTATTTTTATTTTTAATGAAACGTTATGTTTTTATTTTAATATCAGATGTGATTTTACGATTAAAATATATGGAAAAAAAAAAAAAATTGGGTAGTTTAGTGCACACCCTTCTAATTTGGGTAGTTTTTGGGTATAATTAAGTAGTTTTGAGTTGAAGGGTTTTTATTGGACAGAGTTGATGTGGCAATTTGGATAGTGTTGGGTATTTGAGTTCCACTCCCTCCCTAATAGTAACATAAATTATATCGATACTTTTATATGAAATTCAACTCGTATCAATATCAAAAGTATTTCAATATCATAAAAGTATTTCAATATCAGACTCATTTTAATTGTATTTTAGAACCATTTTTAATGGTAAATTTTATAAAGGTTGAATATTTCGTTTCGTTTACGTAAATGTAAAGTTTAATAATTGCTGTAATTTGTTTGTGATTTTTAAATAGTTAATGGATGAAAACTAAATATTCTATCAATATTTAGTATCTCACTCCTATTTTAAGGGGCAAATATAGAAAAGTTTCCTACCTAGTTGCTTGTTAGGCATGTTTTTTTTGCTTTGCTTAGGCCCCCATTTTTTTTCTTCCCACTATATATTAACCACTTATTAATAACGGGTTTTATTTTTTTATTTTTCTCTAATGAACAGTTAATTTGAGTTCATGATTGTATTAATCTAGTAATGACACTTTTTTTTAAACAACGATATATTATAGAATCACTCTGATAAGAAATTAGATCGATGAAAAGAGAAACAAGGATCAAAAGCACAAACTTTACGACCTTCTTCATCCTATTATTTTATTTACATCTACTTAAACACCATCAACAAGTCCAAATAAATAATTAGAAAGTAATGTGGTTGCCTACTTAACAGATAAACTTAAGAAGATATTAAAGGTTATTAAGAAAATTACAAAAAGAAGACTATGCAATATTCTTTCTTTAATAAACGTGGCCTATCTACATCCATATAAGTGAATTAAAAATATGTTTGTTAGGTGAGCACTCTACATGGTACTCCTCGTCTATGATATGAAATGAAATGGCCCTCACCCCATTAATTAAACCTTTTTCCAATCGGGACCATCGCATTCTCTAGACAACAATATGTCCAAGATATTATTGATGTAGGACATCCTTTACTTTACAACTAAATAATTCATTTCAAGCAAAATATAAATATATACCCATATACGTAGATGTATACATGCTTTTAGAGCATACGGCATGGTGTGAGGAATCACCGGTTGTCGCTGGTCGTCGTCAATTGTCAACACACGCGGTACACGATTGTTGTCCGTGGTGGACGAGTTCGTTGCTTCAACAACTACTAAAAAACTAGTCTAATCTATACTATTTTTTACATATTTTTAAAAAGTGTGTAAGATTTTATTAGTTTATTAATAATATGTAAAAATTAGTTACATTAATACTTAAGGAAGCGTGGATAAATTGAGTGTTACAAGATGACTTCCACACCTATAAGTGTGAATATTTTTTAGACTTTTCCACACTTAGAAGTTAAACTTTCTTTTGATGCAATTATAAGTGCGTGAAATAAATTGGTTATAACTTTTCTTGTGTTAAAAGGTATGCGTGTCGTCTATATTCTGGCCCGTGAGATGAGTACTTAGTAGCAATGACGAAAACATAGACAGAAAAAATGTTGTTCAAGTACTTAGGATTCTCGTAAATAAAGCTAGCTTTTCCATTGTAATACTTATCAGGTGTCGGTATCATCATATGAACTGTATGAACAGTCTGTCCAGTTTACGTAGAGTATTGTCAAGAACTTTTATTATTTCAAAAATTCAAAATTTTCATCCTTAAGTTTCGAAACTTCTTTTGCATGTTTCTCTTGACAATCTCAAAATTAGAAATTATTTTTTGAAACGTTGAATTTTGACTTTTCAAATCAGAAATTATTTTGTAAGAACTTGAGTTTTCATTTCATATTCTCCTTGTTTATTTTTCAAAGTTGTTTTCAATTTATTTTCACGGAAAATGTCTTGAGAGTAACCTAACTCTAATTCTTCTTTTCGAATCAAAAATAGTTTTACTTACTCATCATATGTTACATGATCCTTGATTTGTCTTTCTAAGCATGCATTCCTACCCTTTTCAATAGTTATATCTTTAGCACAATCATTAATATGAGTTTGTAACATGTAAGCAATTTTAAAATTTTCAACACACTCATGTTAAAATCAACTGGTTCATGAAGATCTTCAACTCTATTAGGAAATACTTGAGTTTCAACAAAAGCAAGTTCAGAACCGCTTGGTTCAAGTTAAAGTAATTTATTAATAGTTTCTGCTTCATCAAGAATTGATTCATTTTGATTGTTGACAGATTCATCATCATGTAGCATATAATACCTCATTAAGTAGAGAATCATCAGCATCCGTGTCGTAAATCGAACCACTCCCATCCTCATGCTTTTCTGATTCTTAATCAACCTTTTTAATCTTGTCATGAAGACCAAATTTGTGTCCAATGCATCACCATAGTCATTAGTATCCATCAAGAAGTACTGTTTTTCAGTATTCAACTGATGACCTTGTCCTTCCTCTGTAGCCATCAACATATTTTCTCTAAAGTACGTAGGATTGCGAACTTTACCCTTCAAGCAAGCCTTTAGCAAAGTGACCATCTTGTCTACAACCATAACACTTTATGTTCGCAGCCTTTTTACCCGTATCCACATGATCAATCCTAATATCACCCTAATATTTAACTTTATTATTTGGTTTGAAGACTTGTCTTTTGTTAGTAGCAGTGGAAGCTCGATTAGTATGAATATTGTTGTTGGTAGGTTTCTTGTAGTAATAATTCTGAATTTGCTTCCCAAGTAAGGCCATTGTATTAAGAAGTTCAAAAATTGCTTCAAATGACTTTGGAGTTTCAGATTCTATGGGTTCTTCATCTTCGATTCCGATGGTGAAACACATTTGGCTTTGTTCTTGCTATAAGAATGAGAACTGTGATGGTTCCTTGAAGATGTCATAAGTGCTAAGGGGTCATTGACGGGCCTTTCTAATTTCTGCTTGAACTTGATATGCTTACAACGCGCGTTCGGGGTCAAAGGAACTTCCTTTTCTTCGAGCAAGTTTTTCAACACCCTAGGCAGTGAACCTAATCGTTGTAGTGTAGTATTAGGGTAAGCCTCGGGTATTGATATCGTTCTCTAGGGGAATAGGAATGCTAGTGAGAAGTTACTACGCTAAGGTTGGGGTTGAGGAAGATTATTTTTTTATCTTTCTATATTTTTTAGAAAATTGAAAGTACGAATCTCGGTATTGATTTGGGGTTGGTATTTCACCGATTACTCTATTATTCTAATTATCTAATTAACTAAGCTAAGGGTACTCTATGTCTAATTGATGTGCTCGTATGATGATTAAAGATGTGTTTACCTAGATACTATTACTCCCTAGTTATCTCCTATTGTTGGTTGAATTGTCACGTCCTTATTCTTAATGCGTTGTGTCTTCTAAGGTCGTAGGGTATTCTTTTTTCCCTAACTCTTTGCGACTACCTTAAGGTTATTGCCTACGAAATCTCTAGGATTCATAAACTAACTCTAATGTTATCTTTGGATGTTTAGCCTACAATAACTCTAGGTGATTATAAACTAATGTTCACAAAGATTACTCAAGCATTAAAAACACAACGAATGTCCTATCGCAATCCGAGGTCAATCACAATTAAGATAAGAGACAACCAATCAATATTCAATACTTAGGTTTCATAGATCTAAGCAAACACACAAGTAAATTAGCCGGACATGGAAAACATGCAAGCATACACACATACAATTGAAGACATAATTGAATCAATGAAGTAAATTACTTATCTTATTGTAAAATAGGGTATGAGAACCCTAAAATACTGCCCAAGCCAACCAAAATTTGGTTTGAGGTTTTAATCCACAAAATTACCTCTCTTAAAAGTCTGAAAATTCGAATTCTATATATATAGTTACAACATGCGACGTCATCACTCTTTAAATGTGACGCCTTCGGATCGCCGCCATTAGGGTTTCGTCTTGACCACGTCAACCTTGTGACGGCGTCACCTTATGGTCGTGATGCCGGTCGCCTTCATCTTCCGACGTCGGGATCCGAATCTAGGTCGTCTAAGTTGTGACGCCTACTCTTTAAAACCCGGCCGTCGGTACAAAATAGCAATTTCGCCATCGAGCCGTCACAAATTTGGAGCATGTTGCGACGACGTCGCTTTCTAACTCGACGTCACCTTCAATTTCAACACTGAGTGTCTTGATCTTGACTTGGCCATTTTCTTCATATATTCACGCCTTTTCGTCCGAATAAGTGTCATTTCAAGAATTTGCCTTCAAGAGACCTAAAAATGAAAAGTAACTAAATTAGCGAAGAATAGATATAAAAGCGGTCGATTAAGGGCTTAAATGACCCCTCAAAAGTGTACCTTTTAAATCCTTATCAAATATCCCTACACTTGGTATTTACTTGTCCTCAAGCAAATGTGCTTTTGGCCAATTAATTTATAAGTTAGGGGTCATGAAGCATTAGTTTATGTCACAATTCTCAATTTCCGGTCATTTCTCATACTCCATATTCATCATTTCATAACGGTTCATTCATGATCTTTGCATTTCACCAAACGTGTAAATTTTATATTAAATAAACGTTATCGCGTGAGTTATTATTTTGAATATTTAATCCGTTACTTCCAAAAATGATCCCAATATATTTTTATACTTACATTTAGTTTATAAAAACTATATTTTGAGTTTACCTAGTGTTTTAAATTTATTTGGTATATAAATCGTTAAGTTTATATTATTACGACGCTTTTCTTAAAAACTACACGATAATTATTATATCACTCAAATTTTTCAAGGAATGTATTTTTACAATTTTTATGATCTCATTATACTTTACTTTGATCTATTAAAATTTCTTTTACCTAAAACTACCTTAAATACACTAATATATATATAATCTTACAAGTTACATTTAATCTATACACTTTACATACAAACAATTACTTACACTAGTTATAAAAGAAAAAAATATCATGTGGGAAACATCCTCCCCAAAAATCCGGCCATGGGGGATGAATCAAGAGTTGTTGATTTTTTCATTCAATCACTTACACACTCCAACTTATTTACTTGATATCATTTATCTCATTTATTTCAAGTGTGAGAAAAAGTTTTCCTCCTCTTCCTTTCCCCTCAAGAACCGGCCTCCATAGGTGTTAGCAAGGAATTCCTAAATTTTGTTCAAGCTCAAGTTTATCACAATCTAGTATACACTCTTGTATAGGTTTTGAAATAAAAACCTAGGGTGTTTAGGTTAATCCTTGGTTCTAATCACCTCATCATATCACTAGTAAGCAACTCATGTTTATTTTCATCTTACATATTCATTTCACACTCATCTCATCATTTTTGAGCAAAAACATGCAAGACTTGTGTTAGTTATACCATTTTTACATGATTTTTAGAGTTATATATATATAAAGGTCTCCTATAATTATTCCCTTGGTATATTTTGGTCTTGATGATGTTTAGGAACCCATGACACCCTAAGAAGGTGTATGGTATGATTAGATTAGCTTTGGAGTTGATTTGAAGGGTTTGGAATAGGTTTAGTACGAGAAAAACTATTTTCGATAAGTATTAAAAGTGGTCTGTCCTTATTTTGATTTTCTGGAAAATCCGACAGTAGGCACGACTTTTTGGCCTTGATATTTAGAAAATATACTTTAAAACGATTCCGTGGCCGCTTGAACGGATAAAAACGGAGTTATAACGAAGAAGTTATGAATTTTTAAAGTTTGGCGACGATATATATATTTTTCTGAAATTTCAGCATACTATTTTTATCTTGTACGAGTCAAAAACGAGTCCTAAGCTTTACAAATTATTTCGACTTATCAAAAATATATTAGTATACATTGATACGAAAGTTAAGGACGATTATCGTAGAAAACGGATTTGAAACGACTAAGATATGCACATTTTCATAAAATTGCCGTAACTATTATTTTCAGCAAAACTATATTATTTTTACGACACAAGTATTACGGTAACTAAAATGACCATATTGAGGGCTGTTTTTAACTGTGATGTGGAACTTTTTGGAACGAGATGTCTTCTAATAAAATCAAGATCACCGAGCATATTTTTCAAAACGACCAACCGTTTGTATAGCGGAGTTGTAATAAATTATTTACGGAGGCTTAAACTTTGCCGAAACTCACTTTTTACACAACAATTAGACAAAACCACCATCTTTAACCCTTATTATCTTTATGTTCGAGACCTTTATGTCGAAAACTCCTGAACTGAAACTTTTAGATTTTGATACAAGCTTTCCAAAACCGTCGAGTTCGTTTCCTAACGATCGACGTAAACTATTTTACGACTAGTTTTTCAAAGCCATTTTTGTCACTTTCAAGAAATTTCCGACGACTTTATTTTACGACGAAAAGTGAAAATTTCACAATAAATCATTACGAAACTATTGTAGGATAACATTTTGACGTAAACACTTGTAAAGTAATTTAAGAATGGTCAAGACGTCAAAAGAGTATTTTTCGACGATAAGTATTATTTTCAAAACTTGCAAATGGTATAAATAACATACGTAATGCATGCATAATATAACATCATAACTCATTACATATCATAACATTCATTCTAGGTCGCGGATAGTTTCGAGTCTCACTTTCGCACTTCATTTTGTTAGCATATCCATCATACCGGTGTGAGTTCATACCCCACTTTACTCGCTTAAATTCTTACAAACTATTTGGGGAGATACATGCTTAAATATTTGTTTCACTCTTGCGAATACTCAAACCACTTATACAATTGTGTTACAATATACTTCTTATACACTTTGGACATTATGTGTGGTTTATTGCGATATGTGCCTTAATGTGCTAAACTAGTTTTCAATTATGCATCAACATACAAACTTTAGCAATTAACTCTGCGGAGCCGGAGGAGGTATTGATAGTACTATCGGCCGACGCCCCACCGCTTGGGTCCTTGATGACGTGACACAGGGTGAATATAATCATTATTCAATGAAACATAACAAACAATTTAGACTTGTCAAGAGGTTCGATTGGTGATTCTTTGCATTAAGTACATGTATATATCGTATGCACCAATTTCCTACTTACAAACAAGATTGACAATTCTATATTTTGGCAATGGGTTGTAAACACACAGTTGCAAGTTTTGTATGGGCGAACTTGAACCGAGTGGATTTACAATGCCTTTCTTCGCATAAACAATTTTGAAAGGCTTTACATTTCATCACAAACTTATGAACTCACCAACCATTGTGTTGACACTTTTTAGCATGTTTATCTCGTGTCTTAAGGTGATAGCATTTCATGGAGCTTTTGGGTCGCATGGCATACATTGAGTCTTGTGCTTTTAACAATTACCATTCGACATGTTTTGTAAACTCTTTATGTATTATCAAACTTTGTGATTTCTTGTTGTGTAAACTTTGACATTGGAAATCGAATGGTAAACTTTTCAAACGCCTCATTATAGAGGTCGTTTTACGTATCCATACTTTGTGCTATGACGTCATACCCCAATGACACTATCGTTCATTGCGATATTTTGGGGTGTGACAGATTGGTATCGAGACTTGGTTATAGAGAACTAGGTTGCATTTTAGTTCCTAGACTATAACCGCTTTCACGTCGATCCTTTCGTTTCCTATTGCCTTACTCACTTTTCGATGCGCATATGTTTTCTTAAGTATTTCTTCTAGAACCACCTCATTAGATAACGAAGTTTCCTTGTACCAATAGGGAGTCCCAAAATCTAGTTGGGTCATCAAAGATATGGAGCTCGAGAATGAGCACTTATCTAACTTGATCTCGTGATGCTTCTTGTTTGATGAGATGCGAGATCGAGCTAAATAAGTGTTACTATATACTGGATAGATTTGATGATTTTGCCCGAGGATGGGAGTTCTCTTGAGGATACTTTGGGAACTGGCGACCAAACCTCGAGTGACTTTAGCACCTAACGGAACTTCCTATACACCAAGTGCGACTCTTCCTAGATACCTACCCTAAATTCCTCCTTCACCGCTTAGAATCGGATGATAGACCGCTACCTACTTAAGTAACACCAATCGCCGAGACATGTATGCTTGGTGGTATGTACATCGTGTGAAATGAAGCAATTATAATTATGGTGGCCAACATAATTATAAATGCGTCACGACTCACGTGGACATATCGCCACGCGATACGTAGATCGATGTGGACACCTTAGGAACCAATTTGTGGCGTGGTATTATGTTTGAGGGCGTTAAGCATAGACATTGGGAATTCAACGGTTCTTTCCTTGCGAGATCATGGCACCAAAGAGGTAACACGCAGATCGGCCGGTGGTGCGGTACGAGGGTGGAATGACGGTGGACGTGGAGGTAGAGGAGGCGGTAGCGACATGGGTAACAATGACAACAACATCAAGGAAACCCCGATTTTGCCGCCATCATCGCTCAACAACTTCAAATCTCGCTTCCCACTATTGTCACACAAGTTGGAAATCATATGAATAACTCGGGAAACCACGGAACGGAACAGTCTGGCGACACCAACAATGTAGTAGTAGTAACAACAACAACACCACCAACAACAACAATGTAATCGGATGCACATATAAGGAATTTTCGGCATGTAAACCCGTGGAGTTTGATGGTATAGGAGGTGCTTTGGCGTATACTCGATGGGTAGAGAAGACAGAGGCGATGATCGACATCGGCAATTGTGCCACACATCGAGGGTGAAGTATCTTTGCTTGCTTGTTATCGTGAAAGGCATTGACATGGTGGAACACATACTACAAAGCTAGAGGCGGAGCGACCATAGGTATGACATGGGACTAATTTAAGGAGTTATTGAAAGAGGAGTACCGCCTTGACAATGAAATGCGTAAATTGGAGGATGAATTTTATCACCACTCCATGATAGGGGTGGTCACGCAGCCTACACTGCATCGATTTCATGAGTTAGCCGGACTAGTTCCTCATCTAGTTACTCCCGAGTCCAAGAGAATCTCGAGGTACATATATGGTCTTGTACCAAACTGTGGAACCGTGAAAACAACCGAGCCGTCTACAATACAAAGTGCGATCATCGAGGCGTGGAACCCGATGCATTTAGATGGTTAGGAATGGTACTTTGAAGAGCGATGATAAGAGGAAGGAAGCAAGTGGGTCGAATAAGCGAGATAGACATGGTAGCAGACAACAAAAGTGGCGAGAGTTTTGTGACAACTGATGCGAACAAAGAGAGTATCTTGTACACATCCCAAATGTGCTAAATGTGCTTATCATCACCAAGACCAAGCCACCGCTTGTGTACAAATTGCAATCGATACGACCATTTCAAGGAGCGATGTAAAAGGAATAATCAAAAGACTTGCTTTGAATGTAACACCCGAATCACTTCCGAATAATTGTCCTCAGCTGAATAAGCCACCGATGCAAGCTCCTCTAGCTGTGGCAATCAAGGAAATAACCCAAACCCTGTACTCAATATCGGTCCACCTCGAGGTCGAGCATTCTATATAGGGACCGAGGAAGCCCGCAATGCGTGGCGGCACGCTTTTCCTAGACCATTAAGTGATCCACCGTATTATTAAGATTCAGTAAGTCTCATTAGATAAGAAACCTAGATGCGTAAGTTTTGACTAAAACACTTTGACCATACACTTGAATTCGCGAAACCTAAGGGTAGAACTTTAAGTATCATCGATTGAATCGCGAGGACGCGATTCTTCTATCAGGGGAAGAATGTCACAATTCTCAATTTCCGGTCATTTCTCATACTCCATATTCATCATTTCATAACGGTTCATTCATGATCTTTGCATTTCACCAAACGTGTAAATTTTATATTAAATAAACGTTATCGCGTGAGTTATTATTTTGAATATTTAATCCGTTACTTCCAAAAATGATCCCAATATATTTTATACTTACATTTAGTTTATAAAACTATATTTTGAGTTTACCTAGTGTTTTAAATTTATTTGGTATATAAATCGTTAAGTTTATATTATTACGACGCTTTTCTTAAAAACTACACGATAATTATTATATCACTCAAATTTTTCAAGGAATGTATTTTTACAATTTTTATGATCTCATTATACTTTACTTTGATCTATTAAAAATTTCTTTTTACCTAAAACTACCTTAAATACACTAATATATATATAATCTTACAAGTTACATTTAATCTATACACTTTACATACAAACAATTACTTACACTAGTTATAAAAGAAGAAAAAAAATATCATGTGGGAAACATCCTCCCCAAAAATCCGGCCATGGGGGGGGGGATGAATCAAGAGTTGTTGATTTTTCATTCAATCACTTACACACTCCAACTTATTTACTTGATATCATTTATCTCATTTATTTCAAGTGTGAGAAAAGTTTTCCTCTCTTCCTTTCCCTCAAGAACCGCCTCCATAGGTGTTAGCAAGGAATTCCTAAATTTTGTTCAAGCTCAAGTTTATCACAATCTAGTATACACTCTTGTATAGGTTTTGAAATAAAAACCTAGGGTGTTTAGGTTAATCCTTGGTTCTAATCACCTCATCATATCACTAGTAAGCAACTCATGTTTATTTTCATCTTACATATTCATTTCACACTCATCTCATCATTTTTGAGCAAAAACATGCAAGACTTGTGTTAGTTATACCATTTTTACATGATTTTTAGAGTTATATATATATAAAGGTCATCCTATAATTATTCCCTTGGTATATTTTGGTCTTGATGATGTTTAGGAACCCATGACACCCTAAGAAGGTGTATGGTAGGATTAGATTAGCTTTGGAGTTGATTTGAAGGGTTTGGAATAGGTTTAGTACGAGAAAAACTATTTTCGATAAGTATTAAAAGTGGTCTGTCCTTATTTTGATTTTCTGGAAAATCCGACAGTAGGCGACTTTTTGGCCTTGATATTTAGAAAATATACTTTAAAACGATTCCGTGGCGCTTGAACGGATAAAACGGAGTTATAACGAAGAAGTTATGAATTTTTAAAGTTTGGCGACGATATATATATTTTTCCTAAATTTCACATACTATTTTATCTTGTACGAGTCAAAAGCGAGTCCTAAGCTTTACAAATTATTTCGACTTATCAAAATATATTAGTATACATTGATACGAAGCTAAGGACGTATTATCGTGAAAACGGATTTGAAACGACTAAGATATGCACATTTTCATAAAATTGCCGAACTATTATTTTCAAAGAAACTATATTATTTTTACGACACAAGTATTACGGTAACTAAAATGACCATATTGAGGGTCGTTTTTAACTGTGATGTGGAACTTTTTGGAACGAGATGTCTTCTAATAAAATCAAGATCACCGAGCATATTTTCAAAACGACCAACCGCTTGTATAGCGGAGTTGTAATAAATTATTTACGGAGGCTTAAACTTTGCGAAACTCACTTTTTACACAACAATTAGACAAAACCACCATCTTTAACCCTTATTATCTTTATGTTCGAGACCTTTATGTCGAAAACTCCTGAACTGAAACTTTTAGATTTTGATACAAGCTTTCCAAAACCGTCGAGTTCGTTTCCTAACGATCGACGTAAACCATTTTACGACTAGTTTTTCAAAGCCATTTTTGTCACTTTCAAGAAATTTCCGACGACTTTATTTTACGACGAAAAGTGAAAATTTCACAATAAATCATTACGAAACTATTGTAGGATAACATTTTGACGTAAACACTTGTAAAGTAATTTAAGAATGGTCAAGACGTCAAAAGAGTATTTTTCGACGATAAGTATTATTTTCAAAACTCGCAAATGGTATAAATAACATACGTAATGCATGCATAATATAACATCATAACTCATTACATATCATAACATTCATTCTAGGTCGCGGATAGTTTCCGAGTCTCACTTTCGTGCACTTCATTTTGTTAGCATATCCATCATACGGTGAGTTCATACCCCACTTTTACTCGCTTAAATTCTTACAAACTATTTGGGGAGATACATGCTTAAATATTTGTTTCACTCTTGCGAATACTCAAACCACTTATACAATTGTGTTACAATATACTTCTTATACACTTTGGACATTATGTGTGGTTTATTGCGATATGTGCCTTAATGTGCTAAACTAGTTTTCAATTATGCATCAACATACAAACTTTAGCAATCTGGTTAACTCGCGGGAGCCGGCGGAGAGGTATTGATAGTACTATCGGTCGACGCCCCACCCTTGGGTCCTTGATGACGTGACTGGGTGAATATAATCTGTTATTCAATGAAACATAACAAACAATTTAGACTTGTCAAGAGGTTCGATTGGTCGTGATTCTTTGCATTAAGTACATGTATATATCGTATGCACCAATGTCCTACTTACAAACAAGATTGACAATTCTATATTTTGGCAATGGGTTGTAAACACACGGGTTGCAAGTTTTGTATGGGCGGAACTTGAACTGAGTGGATTTACAATGCCTTTCTCTGCATAAACAATTTTTGAAAGGCTTTACATTTCATCACAAACTTATGAACTCACCAACCATTGTGTTGACACTTTTTAGCATGTTTATCTCAGGTCTTAAGGTGATAGCATTTCATGGAGCTTTTGGGTCGCATGGCATACATTGGAGTCTTGTGCTTTTAACAATTACCATTCGACATGTTTTGTAAACTCTTTATGTATTATCAAACTTTGTGATTTCTTGTTGTGTAAACTTTGACATTGGAAATCGAATGGTAAACTTTTCAAAACGTCTCATTATAGAGGTCGTTTCAGATCCATACTTTGTGCTATGACGTCATACCCCAATGACACTATCGTTCATTGCGATATTTTGGGGTGTGACATTTAGAACAATTCACAACAAGTATAAGCCCCGCAAAAGTCATAACAAGCACGGAAATTACATACTAGTACCTCGCAAGTAGTGTTTCGATACTCTCATCTCTAGGGTGTATATGAAATATATCAAATTAAAAATGGAAGATAAACACTCATTAACCGGTCATAGTACATAGATTACCATATGCTTGAGACTAGATCAAACCTCCATCGCTTTGGCGTAAGCACCTAGGAAAATCTATCTAAGAGGTCTTTTAAAGGGTTGTAATGTTGGGCTTACGGTAGGGAAACAAAGGGTTTGGTGGGATAGGCGATTTAGTGGTGGCAAGTCAAAAATCTTTATGTTACAAGCATGAGAAGAATGGCGTTGCTAAGCCAAGACTAGACACTCTAAACTCTAGATAACTTTGAAACAAACAAACATAAATTTAAAGATAGATGTAGGATGGTAGCCTTTTTTTTTCTTTTTTTTTTTCATACACTTTTACTCTACCATCCTCTACGATAACATCAAAATATAAGGGATTTATAGGCACATCCCTACACTTGAGTTTTTATTACTCTAACACTAATTTGAGCCGAATTGAAAAGATCAAAACACTTGGAGTACGTTATTACGTAAATAAAGGGAATTTGAATTTAACGTTCCTTCCTGTTACTTCATAAAATTTAACTTTTCCCATGAGTCCCAATCGTCCCAAAACTGTGTACAAAGGATATGACTCGACTTAGCAACTTATGCAAGCAACTAGATAATTGAACTAAGGGTTTAGTATGACAACAATAATGTATTAAAAGTGAGTGCATACAAGGTAGGCTAAGGCGATTTGGGTATACATTTGGGGGTGGATTGTAAACAATGCTTTCATTGATATTCCGAAAACCAAACATCACGAGAACCGCGAAAAGGATAGGCTCGAAGGGTTAACTAGGGATATCGTGTACTAAAGATGAGTACAACGCAAGGTCGTGGGGAATTACTCAACCGATGTGGAAGAAGTAATTATAATACGGGTATCAAACAAGGGTTATCCTAATGCCTCTTATCATTTAGTTATTCCTAACTACACAAGTGTAGTCTCACTAGCGATCTCGGAATGCATCACAAAACAAGTTCTAGAATCTATTATACTACCGGTACACTCTCGAAGCATTAAAGATGAATGCTTTAATTCCTACAAATCTAAGGGCGATCCTCACATTTTGGTTAGAATTTAAGTGGTAAAGGGTTTTGTGCTAGTCATATAACTTCATATCCATGAGACGCTTTATAAAGACTAATGTCCCACTCCTAAATGTCATGAAAAAATTTAAATTTGGTGCCAAAATTACCCTAACCGATATTTCTCATGGTTTATTACACAAATAATATTGGACAAGGAAAATAGTTAAGGATAAGCATAGTTTCAAAGTTCCTGCTTTATTTTCCCTCCTACAGCTAAACCGAACATTGTCCCTAATGTTCCCGAAAGTATCAAAGTTATGATAATGGAAGGTAATTAAAAGCGAAAGAAACTAATACTCCCCGATTAGCTCGGTAGGATCCGTGTGAAATAGTGGTAAAATTCTTCTTCAAGGAGAATGTATGCGTGAAAAGCTCCATCCAATCTTATGTATCTTCTTCTTGATAAATAAAACCTGCACACTCGAAGAAAACAAACGAAACATTCGCGTAAAATCGGCGGTAACACTATATATGACTTTACTAAACTAAGATATAATGCTTTAGGAATGGATGTTTACAGATTTTCTGGAAAATTAAAACCTGATAAATTCAAAATTTATAAGTAGTACGTAAAACGAGAAAAAGTTATAAGTTGTTTCGCTCCTCCCGACGTCGTCAGTTGCGATCCCGACGAAACTAGTCTGCGATTTTCGGAAAAATTCGAAAATTTATATCTTTAGAATCTAAAAAAATTCGCAAAACATCCATTATGACTCGATACAAGCATTTGACTCTAACAACACACATGTATATCTTTTAATAATTGTAATTCTCATGTTCACGTTCTTTTTGAAAACGTGTGTAATCCTCCCTACACTTATCCCTTTTGTAAAATACCTTTATATGTAGACGAGGTTAAAGACAAAATAAAGCATTTTCACATATTCAAACATGAGAATAAACAATCAATAAAAGATATACGACACACAAAAAAGCAAACAATTAAGCATGGGTTGCCTCCCACGAAGCGCTTTTCTTTATTTATGAGTCTTGTAGCTAGACTCAAGTCGTGTACCCACGTGGTCTCGTTTTCATTCTCAATGAAAATTCTATCATATTGACAAAATTTTCATCGACTCTATACCTAGGCCCTGTGGTCAAGCAATCCTTATAATAAAGTCTCCTTTTTCCCACATGAAGTTCAAACCTTTTCAACATCGTCTTCGCTTTTTCCTCAAAATCTCTAATGTTGTCTCGCTCGAAAAGGGATAAAGGGCCATATCCATTCATCTTCCAAGGCATCCTATAAGCGATCTCATCGTTCCCTTCCTTAAACCTAACCGTTCCTTCAAACTTGTTACGGCTCATTTTAGACTTTTCAACTAACGGTTTTCCTAGCACTACTTGGGATAAGCTATAGTCAATGACACATCCGATGTCTTCTAGGACCACAAAATCAACTAAGTAGGTGAAATTTTCTATAAAGACGTGTACATCTTTGACTCTTCCCACAAAGTTGCCAACCCCACCCGGATACTTAGGGTATCTCCTAATCTTAAGTCGCTCATTCATAATATCATTGTAAACAGCTGATGACATTACATTAATGGGAGATTCTGTATCTATGTAAGCATGCTCGACATTCCTATATCCAATCATACAAGGGATTTTGAGGTTCCAAGGATTTCCTCTCCTAATCTTTGGGCATATCCTAATGATGGGTGATCGGGGATTGTCGATTATGTACTGATGGTAAGCAACCTCTTCCTTAGTGGGGGTAAAGATTGAAGTAAGCACTATCCTCCTCGTTCACATTTTTATCCACTAAGCCATTATCCGAATTACTGCTGATCATAGAGCCAATAATAAAGGCGCTAACCATTTTCTCAACAACATCCCTAATTGTACTGTCAAATACCTTTTGCAAATCTTGAAGGACGTTGTTCCTACTTACATAACGGCTTCGGCGGTTGTGTTGGTCATTAGGTTGAGGTTTGAGTGAAAGTGATTTATTTGGTGGTGGGTTGATGAGTGGGGGTTGATTATCACCTTCCGTGATGAAAAGTAATAAGATTACTAACAAAGGTCACGAAGAAGGGGGATAGACTACGAGGAAGCTAAAAACGAGAAAAAAGCTTACTTGATAGGAATCAAGCAAGGGAACCTAAACGAGGTGGAAATCTAACTAGCTATTCTATTCCGCAGCCGCGCCAAAACTTGATACGCTTACAACGCTGCTCGGGGTCAAAGGAACTTCCTTTTCTTGAGAAGTTTTCAACACCCCAGGCGGTGAACCTAATCGTTGTAGTGTAGTATTAGGGTAAGCCTCGGGTATTGATATCGTTCTCTAGGGAATAGGAATGCTAGTGAGAAGTTACTACGCTAAGGTTGGGGTTGAGAAAGATTATTTTTTTTTCTTTTTATATTTTTTTATAAAATTGAAAGGTACGAATCTCGGGGTATTGGATTTGGGGGGTTTGTATTTCTACCGATTACTCTACTATTCTAATTATCTAATTAACTAAGCTAAGGGGTAGTCTATGTCTAATTGATGTGTGCTCGTATGATGATTAAAGATGTGTTTACCTAGATACTATTACTCCCTAGTTATATCCTATTGATGGTTGAATTGTCACGTCCTTATTCTTAACGCGTTATGTCTTCTAAGGTCATAGGGTATGCTTTTTTCCCTAACTCTTTGAGACTACCTTAAGGTTATTGCCTACGAAATCTCTAGGATTCATAAACTAACTTTAAGGTTATCTTTGGATGTTTAGCCTACAATAACTCTAGGTGATTATAAACTAATGTTCACAAAGATTACTCAAGCATTAAAAACACAACGAATGTCCTATCACAATCCTAGGTCAATCACAATTAAGATAAGAGACAACCAATCAATATTCAATACTTAGGTTTCATAGATCTAAGCAAACACACAAGTAAATTAGCCGGACATGGAACACATGCAAGCATACACACATACAATTGAAGACATAATTGAATCAGTGAAGTAAATTACTTATCTTGTTGTAAAATAGGTATGAGAACCCTAAGATATTGCCCAAGACAAACCAAAATTTGGTTTTAGGTTTTACTCCACGAAAATACCTCTCTTAAAATTCAAAAATTGAATTCTATATATAGAGTTACAACATGCGCGACGTCACTCTTTAAATGTGACGCCGATCACCGCCATTAGGGTTTCGTCTTGACCATCGTCAACCTTGCGACGGCGTCACCTTATGGTCGCGACGTCGACTTCATCTTCTCGACGCGTCGGGATCCGAATATAAATCGATGAGTTGTGACGCCTACTCTTTAAAACCCCGACGCCGTCGGTACAAAATAGCAATTTCGCTCTCGAGTCACAAATTTGGAGCATGTTGCGACGGCCGCTTTCTAACTCGACGTCACCTTCAATTTCGGTGACTTGAGTGTCTTGATCTTGACTTGGGCATTTTCTTCATATATTCACGCCTTTTCTTCCGAATAAGTGTCATTCCAAAGCAATTTGCCTTGAGACCTAAAAATGAAAATGAACGAAATTAAGCGATGCGGATATAAAAGCGGTCGATTAAGGGCTTAAATGACCCCTCAAAAGTGTACCTTTTAAATCGTTATCAGAACTCTACCCTGATCGCATCGACTTCATCCTGATTATGCTTCAATGTATTAAACAATCTGTGGATATCAATATAGTTCAAGTCTTTGTTAGTCCGATCTGTGTAGCATATCGTTTCCATCCGGGTTGAATACTTTGCAGGAGCTTAATGTTGTGCTCAATATTTGTACTCTTCAACATTTAGCTATTTATCTCATTGATCATCTTGGTAAAGCGGAGATATGAATCTTCAAGAGTTTCAGTGGGTTTTTCTTGAAAGGCTTGGTGATTCCAAAGGATCAAAATTTGTTTAGTTTGAAATCAAACTTTTGCTCCTTGCATTTCTCTCTCCAAAGCATACCACATCTCATGAGCAGATTCGTAAACGTAAATGAAATTAAGATATCATCAGGTAATCCTTGCATCAACAAAAAAATTTCTTTCATGTCAGCATTGAATTATTCCATCTCTGCTTTAGTCAAGTATTCTTCCTCTTGATCCTTCGTGTATCCAACCACTGGTGGTGAAACAGAAGTATCAGTTGGAACTTGAATTTTCTTGAAAACGTACGGTCCATTCTTGATGGAATTAAGCAACAAATTTCGATTCTTCTTTTCGTGAATATGATTGGGGAAACGAGATGACTATTGAGCACAATGATCTCTATATAGCATAGAAGTCCTTGAATCAGAATCATAAGCCAAATCATATTCAGAGTTCGACATCATAAACCAAAATCTTAATTACAGATGTTTAGTATGGAAAATGGTTAAGTGAAATGTAGTGAGTAAGTTAATCTCGTAACAAGTAATCTCGTATCACAAGTTGAATGGAATCTCGTATCACACAGTAAAGTAAGCTATCTCGTAACACCACTAATTTAACAAAAGTCGTGATAAAAAACTTAAGAGTGGATCTCGTGATAAAACCAACCTCGTAACTGATAATGTAGATGGATCTCGTAATTGATGTTAGTAGAACTACCTCGTGATTTCAACCTCGTAACACAAAATTTGTAACTAACCTCGTAAAACAGATGCTTGATACAATCTCGTGATTCAAAATTGAAACCCAACCTCGTAATCAATGTGATAATACTATCTCGTAATGAAAGTGAAAATACTATTTCTTAAACACTACATCGTACAATATAAACTAGCAAGCCCCCAACGAAGTCAATCTCATAACACAAAGAAAAAGGACCAATCTCGTAATGGCGAAAATAACCACCTCGTGAAATAAACCTAAAATCTATCTCTTGAAGAAGTTACCTCCAGAGAATAAGTTACCTCGTGTTGATTAGTCAAATCTCTTAACATAAATAGATAGTAGTGAACCAGTGTTACCTCTTAATAGTGTAATGAGATAAGGTATCTATCTCGTAACAGATTGGTAAAGCAGTGGAGACACGTTCCGAGATTTTCTCACGAGATACAAAATACAATAAACCCGATCACGAGATAGAAATACACAAGCCAAACTCGAACTTAAATTGTCCAAATTTTGATATCTAAGCTATAACCAACAATTTTAAATCGATAGAAACTTAAATTTATCCACTATGAAGCCTTTAGAAACAAGAAAAATAAATTTCAACCGTTAAAGCTCAAAAACCAAAAATTCCTATTCGCATGTCATTTTTAAGCTAAAAACCCGATTTTAAATTGTGTTTTAAAGCAAATAACTAAACTATAGTCACTCAATTATTCATATACCAACTATTTATATAAAGTGTTGTCTCATAATCAACATTAAGCAATGAATTCTATAGAGAGAGAGAAAGAGAGTGTTTTGTATAAATGAGTGCTACACTATACGAGTAAATGAAAGAATTATACGAGTAAATGAAAGAATAAACAAATTACATAGACGATCCTATACTATAATCTTCATTTTATTACGTTTAACAGAAAAAGTAGGTAAACAGTTATGGAATATGAAAAGTAGCGACACTAACGTGATATTATTAATAGACAATATATACACACTTAACGATCATATATTGTTAATGTATATAAACACTTATTGTATCATATATCGTATTAAAACTGGTGTTAAATTTGAATCAAACTATTTTTTTCTTTGGGTAAAGGGTTTTTCATGTAAAATATATTACTTCAAAAAAACAGTTAAGCCCATATCTCAGCCCAAAAGGGCACAACCAATGCACCTACAGAGGGGAAGCATGCTTATTCTTTGTGGTTGATAGTTTGCAGGCTTAGGTTAAATCCAAGAACATATATATGCTGTCAATAACGATTGTTATATATATCTTTATAATTCAAGACAAAGAGAGATGTGTTGTAGTTGACATGCACAGTAAGAGAATGCTACTATCTATTCTATCAATTTCTCAAAAGTTGTTGGATTGTGACCTTAAACATGCTATCCTAAGATTCTATAGACGAATTACTGAATAATAAAACCAGGGTAGTACTTGTGTTGTTGGTTAGAAAAATAGTGATGATAGACTCATTCAATATCATGTTGGTTCTTCATATGGTTGACATTTGTCAATTATCAGTCAAAATATTTAAGATTGATTCAACATTTTAATGCATCATTCAATTATCAAGTGAAGTGAATCAATAGAACAAAATGATTACACGAACATTAAACTTGTTAAATTTTGATATGATATGACCAAGTGATTAAAAATACATTTATAAAGTTATTTAAAAAATAAACTTCCCCTTTAAGTTATATCGTAATAAAGAATTCCTATTTGGATTACATGTGCACCAATCATGACTAGGTATCCTAAACTTTAATAAAGATTTTGATGAATTCCATTAAGGAAATCAATTCTAATAAATGGTGGGAAAAATATATAGTTTAAAACTCAAAGGTACCATAACTAGGGTTTTTCTTTTCTTTCTTTTTGTTTCTATCATGGCCATTAAAAATACATAAGATTGCTTTCATGGGTGGTTTCTTGATATCTTTTGGGTTCTTCCAAACTTGAGTTTTGGATGTTTTGTGCCTCACAAAGCATGGACAAATGCTAGATTCTAACTTACTATTAATTAACCCTTCACTATCATCATTAGGCAATGCTAGTTGCTTTTAAATACACTAATGTATTTGTCAATATTTAATCAGTATCATGTGACATTGTTTTCATATTATAAAATATTGAATCAACTCCAATAATTAACATAAAGTATTGGACCATAATGACATGTTACATTGTCATGAAAAAGGATTGGAGTTTATGGTAACAACTCTAAACAAGATTGGGGTTGACACAAACATGTGAAACATGAGTAAACACATATCTTTAGCTTCAAATAGAACTTAAAAATCAACCCAATACTTATAACACATTAGAACATGCATGAGTTTTATATAACATGTGCATTAATGAGTGTTTAAGGTAGCCAATATAACCATTTCTTTTCACCAAGGTTTAAAATATCTAGACTCAGTTGTTTGTTTATTAAGAATTCCTGAATCAATCACTCGCACATCCGAATCAACTGGCGCGAAATATCCGAATCTGAATCAAATAATATTGTTTTTTTTTTTTTTTTTTTTTTTAAGAAAACATCTGAACATTTATTAGTTCAACTAGAGGTATTAAAATGCTCCTTCCATGTCTGGTCCATCTAGATGTTTTTACCTCTTTTTTGCCTCTGAACGAAAAATAAAAAAACAAACACACTTAACACCTAAAAGCTCTAACTGACTAAGAGCTTTGGTCTATTAAGAGGTTGTTAAGATTTTTTTTAAGAAAACAAACAACGCCTTATTGCTAGTGGCCTTTGGAAATTTCGGTAGACATGTGAGATGTGGCTACTTGTAATGTTTGAGCTTTATGAGACAATTAAACTAATTACCTATGTTTTACATCCCCTTAAAGCTACAAGACGAGGCATGTTAAGTTATATGAAAAGGTTGTTCTTCTTTCTTTCGCAAACCTAACTGTATAATACATATACCAATTCAAACGAGAGACGAATAGGTCAGGTTAACTCGAGAGAACTAAATATACCACTTTTTCTACGAGGGAATGCGTTTTTATAGTTAGACGATTATTTTAGAGAGAACTAAACATACAATTATGAAATCACCATATGATCATATAAAATTATGAAATCAATTGTGTTTGTTAATTGAAATCACCATATGATCACATAAGAAATCACCATATGATCACATAAAATTATGAAATCAAGTCAGACTTCTAGTTTTGCTAGTCGCTTTTGGACGTTTTGATCGAGACAAAAGAGACGTGGCTATATGTAATTACTCAATCTAGCAACTTGGCTAGGTCCTCCATGCCTTCAAAGCTTGAAGATGATGTGGTATCCTACATGTCTTTATACACCCTTTGAACTTTCCTTTTCGAAAAATATCTTTATGAAATGAACAATAGCACTCTATTATTGGAATTTCACTTTCTTTATCATCTTGATAGTGGCATTTCTTTACATGGAATATATGATATATGTGTTCATGGAAAAATGAGAAGCTGTTAAAAATCCAGGACTAAAAGAATCGATCGCGTATTGCAAAAATATAAGTTACAAGAATCTTCGGTACACTATTCTGTAAGATGTATATTTCGAGATTTATTTATTAGCTGATTCTTAACGATGAGTCGATGATTCTAAAGATGAAAAAAGATATATAGAAAAAGAACAAAAATTAAGACAAGAAATTTACTTATAGATTTTCTAATGGCCATACAAAAAATAGTTGCTTCCTAGTTCCTACTATATATTTTGTATGACCCAAATAGTTTCTGCAGAGTGATTAAACAAAAGCCCAGCCCATAAAAATATTTAAAGCCGAAGAACTATTGAGGTCCAGAAGCTGCTTAAAGGCTTAAACTAGAAAGCTTAATGCAAAGTTATGTATTGTTAGGTTTGGATTAATTTTTTCTTATAACATCCAAAATATATACATGAGATAAAAAGAAAGATCTCAGATGATTGCCTATTTTAGTTATCACTCATTTAAATTGCGCGACAAAATTAGAGGATACAATATTTGAGTAAAACTCAAGGAGCATTCTAAAAGGTTCATGCTATATAGAATTGTGGTTTTGGTAATGTTGTTTCGTTTGGTGTGAGATGCTTCATAAATCATAACTAAGTAGTGTGTTAGTAATATAGTTGTGAAAATGCTGGTTTGGCTTTCCAAAAGAGATAATGTAAAAATGTGACTTAACTCCAATAAAGGAAAATACATATGACAGGAGCAATGAGAATTGAGCAATCTATTTACCATGTAAACTGTCCAATTTGCCTATGCCTGCAGTGAGAAAAAGGTTCAATTGAGTAATATGATCGATAGACCAAGCAAACATGTTATATAAACTCGAAAAACCGAGCAAATATGTTATCAAAAGAGAAGGCCCATTTGTTTAAAAAATCTTAGAACCTCGTCACTTCGCAATATATTGAAATAAACGTTGTCATGACACATTTTTTTAGATTTTTTCAATGTATTGTACTTTTTAAGTTACCTTAACAAATGGTTTCAAAACCATGCAAAAACTACATGTAAAACCTTGTTATATAAACTATTCTCTCCTTCTCAAAATAGTTGTCTACCGATAAAAAAAAACTCACAGTTTTAAAATATCATCATCATTACAGTTTTCCCTTTCTTACTTTTTGTAAATGACAATTTTAAATAGTTGTCAGGATCGCGATCATGATCGTAGGATTGTACGATCCTACGATCCCACACACAAAAAACGATCAGAATCATAACAAGATCGTAACTTAAGTAGGATCGTATCAAGAGCGTAGAATCGGCAACTAGGATCGTAGGATCGGTTACGATCCTATTCTATTATTAACCTATATTTTGATTATTAATTTAAGTAGGATAGTAGGATCGCGACTAGGATCGTAAGATCGGTTACGATCCGATCCTATTATTAACCTTTTTTTTAGTTATTTTTTGCTATATTAACATCTTAAGCATAAGTCCATGTTTTAAATCCGGCCATTCAGATATCCATTAACCATTCTTTATTATTAAGATTAAAAAAAAATGAAAAAAAAACCTAATTTGCTAATTCTTTTTGCCTCGTTTCATCTTTGGTAAAAAATCTCATCTTCGTCTTGATATGTTAACTAATTTCTTGCTTGTCATATTCTAATTTTTTTCTTAAGTTCTTCAATTTTATTTCAACTTCTTCTTTGATATGGTGTGTTGCTTTCAGATGTAGGTGCACGTATATAGTAACCGTTCGTTTAGTGATTGAACATGAAGTAGGTGCACGTATGTAGTAACTTTGTGCAAGTAGACACTGCAATATATCTAATTTACTACTAAGGTACTTGAGCATATATCTTTCTTTTATCATCCATTTAGATTCGTTTATTATGTAAAATATTATATAAAAATATATAGAAGTATAAAACTACAACCCCTATACAAAAATATATACATTTTCATAGCATCTTACAATCATGATCCGATCCTACAATTAGGATCTTATGAAGCCGAAAACGATTCTAGCTAAGATCCCAATCCTGACACTTACCATTAACTAATTGATTTAAACTTTTTTAATGTTTGCAATAATAACCTCTAGTGAGTGTAATAAGGTAAACTTGAACTAAATTCTTTATATATTTTTGAAAGTTGACAATTAATTTAGAATAACCCGAAATAGAATTATAGAAAATAAATATAACACGGAAAGAGTAGTATCAGTCATAGAATAATAACGTCTTGATCTCTCATGTTATGTTATATATGAAGTTATGAAGTATGAGCCATTATCCAACAACATTGCCTTTATAAAACACTTAGATGAAAGCCTGTTTAAAACAATAAGCCCGTGAGCCAGACTTTGCTGGTTTGGGCTCAACTGAAAAAACCTTCGATCAATTTGTTGTGTAATCGTATGGGGCGAAAAAACCGAAAAGACCGAATAAATCAAAATATGAAACCGAACCGAACCGAAAATAATCGAACCGAACTAATAACCGAATCAAATTTGCTAAAACCGAACCGAACCGAACTACTAATTCAGTTCTCGGGTTGGATATTGGTTTGACAGTTTGAACCGAAAACCGAATTAATATAAATATATATATATTTTTATATATTTATATATTTTTATGTATATTTATTTATATATAAATAAATACTATTAAAAGGTTATCATAATATAATAAAATACTTTTTATACTTGAAATATATTTTTTTCCTAAATATCTATGTAATTATTGATTTTTTTTTTTTAATAGTGAAATTCGGGTTATTCGGGTAAACCCAAAAACCGAACCGAATTAGAATTCAACCGAACCGAACCGAAAACCGAATTTGAATTTGGTTCGGTTCGATTCTCGGGTTGACCTACAAATTTTTTTTAACCGAATTAACCGAACCGAACTAACCGAACAACCCGATAACCGAAGCGATCAACACCCCTATAATCGCCTAATTGTTTTAGTTTTATTTTATTACATGGTTTTGTAAAACATACAAGATTGTTAGGAATTAGAAATTCCAGGTATTAAAGAGTCGGTCACCTCAGTATATGTAATCGTTAGAAAGCTCAGTAGTCATAGTTATTTTAAGCTAAGTAGTATTTAGTTAAGTAACACCGTGGAGGACTGGACGGGTCTTACCCACCAGATGCCTGATCCACACCGTTGTGTGGCGTTTATGTAAGACTATAAATACTCTACCTCCCAAGGTGCAGAGTTGGACCTCATAATAAGATCTTTCACTTTCTCTCACTAAGTTCCCTAAACCTCTAACTTTCTCTCTAAAACACTCTTGTACGCCTACTT
Source organism: Chrysanthemum lavandulifolium (assembly GCA_022545495.1). Taxonomy (NCBI): domain Eukaryota; kingdom Viridiplantae; phylum Streptophyta; class Magnoliopsida; order Asterales; family Asteraceae; genus Chrysanthemum; species Chrysanthemum lavandulifolium. The sequence continues at coordinate 249,630,838 of CM040242.1, forward strand.
GTGTTAATGGTTTGATGTGTATGTGAAATCCAATATCTAACAATTGGTATCAAGAGCCATGGTTAGATCATATCTTACATATCTTTGGATTTCTAGTGGTTTTAGGTGGTTTTGAGTTTGAAAAAGTTTAGTGGTTTTGCATTATTTGGTTGATTTCTAGTGTTAAAGTTTGGATTTTGGTAGTACTTTTGTGTTTAGAATCATCTCAAGTGTTTAGGTTTTGATTTAGAAGGTTTGAATCATAGTGGTTGGGTTGTTTTGGATTGAAAAGTGGTGTTTATGTGTTTTCATGCTAGCGACTTGAGCCACGGAAAGGTATCCTTGGTAGCGACTTGCTTTACAATTTGGTAGCGAGTTGTTGTTTAACACCTTAACGAGTTGAGCTAGCGACTTGTCTATTGAGACAAGCGACAAAAAGTACGTTAGTGGACTCCCACTACAGTAGCGACTTGGTTTAAGTTAGCGACTT